>CM025636.2:9403263-9425143 GCA_014621495.2 Entosphenus tridentatus
TAAAGCCTAGAACTAGGCCTCTAACTCTCCCTTCGTATCGTACCCCCGCGTGTGTGAAAGGGAGTTAATGTTTAACAATGTTACATTCCCTCATGTTTTTAAATAGAAACATTTAAATTTTAAGCTTTTACATTAAAAAATACACTCCCTAACCCCCCATTCATTTGTTCGTTCCTACCAGCCCACCCCACAGGGACGTGTTATGGTCGACTTATTCATAATTTTACAGATTTTAGCCCCTTAATTTTTGTTATACTGTGTAACGTTAGTATAGTTCGAGTGTACACATTTTATATAAGTTTTTAAGATTCCTATTTGTTAAATGCATGCACCGTCCTGCCACAGTGAATTCCTTGTTTGTGCGGACTTACATGGCGATTAAAACTGTTTCTGATTCTGATTTCTGATTCTATTTACAAACAAAACAAGACCCTGCGGGGTATATGGAGGTGCGGGCTATCCCAAAAATATTTTACACGTGTGACGTGTCATAACTCGTTACATTTTTTCATGGTAGGACTATCCACTATGCAACACTTACCTTTGACTAAAGCACTGCTGAACAAACCGCTCACACTAAAATTGCACATGTTATCACGTTTTAAATGAATTGTTTGAACAAATTAAACGACTGTTTGAAGTGCGCGCACTGTTTACCTGCGACAGGAGAGCTGGGGGGAGGGAGATGTGGGGGTTGTGGGGTGGGGCAGCTGGGGGGAGAGAAAGGTGGAGGGCGAGGCAACGGCGTTACCGTAGTGCCGCTATTATCTGCGCAGTGCGCAATCTACCAGTGCTAAAACTGTATATTTACTTGTGTTACTTATTTACCGTTTTAAGTTCACTCGTTTCCGGTTAGTTTGTATTCTTTGTGCACGTTATGATTTTAATGTTCACAATTGATAGTGGAATGTATTACAAATGTTAACTTTGTATTAATATGATGGAATTAAGCTGCGGTAATGACGTTCAATATATTAATGCATGCGGGGTATATGGAGGTGCGGGATATCTGAAATTTGTTTTAAACAAAACGCAAATTTTGCGGGGAAATACGGTAATTGGTTTAAAGATACATGGTGTACCAGTGAACCCGGGTGTCGGGCATGCACTCAACGATGGACTTGGAGACTTTTCCCAGGTCGGTTCCACTTTATTCTGAAACTCCACCTTGAAACTTGTGATCAAGAAGCGTCAGTCCACGTGGTGCGGAAGAGTGCGTCTTCCCTTCTCGGTTGCCAACTGGTAATGATTCGTTCCCATAAAGATACAACGTGAACAACATTCAACAATATTGATGCATTCAACGTATTAACTCTCAGCAATAACCCACAATCATGACCGCCCTTGCAAATTGGATAAACGCTTTAACATGAACTGAATAAATTCATCAGCTAAACAATCTGAATCAAATATAGTTGCACTAACCATTATACAGCAAATATGCTAAATCAAGATTTACTGTGCTGTTCTTGACTCATTAATTCAAGAAGTTAATCGAGTACAAGACACTTTTAACAGAATAAACAACATACACTACTTCATGTCTGGTCTCATTTATTTATTATAATGATACTCTTTACTATTCTTTGGTTCTTTTGGTAAAGTCACGGAGATAGAAAATAAAAAAATAAAGTGAATAAAAAAAAATACAAAATAAGCTGGTGAGCATATTAGCAGTCTATGATGTAGACTGTAGCAATGGTTATTAAACTGAGTGAGCGTACTGGCAGTCTGTAATGTAGACTGTAGCCTGGTTCTAACCTGAATAAAATAAAAATTATGTAAATCAAATAAAAACAAAAACTACGATGTTTCTATCGCAACACAAGTGGTCGTCATCAGGAAAAAGGGGGGTTAGCCTCTAAAGGAAAACTGTTTATAAAGGGTTAGAGATAAAGGTTTAGATATGGCAGCAGCATGGGCGGTGCAGCTAATGTTAATGTAGGAAACAACTAAGCAGTCAGTGGGTCTCCACCAAAAGTGCCTCCAAGCAATCACTGCGCCTTGCTCCATACACCCACACTGCTGACGGTGGACGTTGACAAGATAACACAAATCATATGTTTGTTGTTTTTTCTATCTACGTGGCTTTACCGAAAGACCCAAAGAATATACATGAGTGTTTATTTATTTATTTTAGTTTTATTATTTTTATTCACTTTATTTTTGCTATCTACGTGACGTTGCCGAAAGAACCAAAGAATATGAATTCCTGCAGTCACGAAAGTTTAAAGTCAAAATGTATACTTTTTACTGTCACTGTATCCAGTAATTGTTAAAACATCATGATGCGTAATAATTGTTTCTGGTCTAGGGATGTCATTTATTATACCCTGATGCGAATTTTCTTTTTACTTGACACTGGCTGCCCATCATGACAGCTCCAACCACACGCCAACGTTAGACCAACGTTAGAATGTTTTCTGGGTGAGTGGTGTGGGGCTTAATTTATCATTGCATATGTCTGCAATGGATGATGATGGTGAGAGTGATTGAAATGATGATGGTCATGGTGATGGTTGATCGTGGTCATTTTTTTGTGTTTAGTTTGTTGTCCTTCCCCCGCACCTCTGGCTATGTACGGTGCCGGTGCTATGCCTGGATGAATCATATATATATATTTTACATAATATACGATTATTTACAAATCCACAGTGCGTGATCCAATCTTGATTCAATCATGGGTGCTTCCCACGTGAGCAATACATCCATTCGCTTTAATGCCGTTCTAACAGGGACGCTGGCAGGGATAAGTTTTGTTTAGTGCAATTAATCTTTTTTTTATTCCGTTGTTAATCTAACCTAGCTACGCTTCGGCTATGGCTTAGCTAAGCATCGCTGATTTGTAGCCAGAGAGAGCCAGCGTAGCCACTGAAATACCATTGCAGATGTCCTATGTAGTACAGAGTTAGCCTGATAACTGTAATCTACATTGTCTTATGGTTATTGTTTGACTTGCATCCCACTGGGATTTTTGCACACAGCGTTGAAATACGGTGCTTTTTCTGGAAGACTTTGCTGTTTTTTTCCAGGATTTTTCTGTTGCGTGTAGTCACTTTAAGATGTTTTTTGTTCGTGTTTTTGTTTTGTTGCAATTGCACCCGAGTCAAGAGCCGCAGGGCTCACAGGGTTATACCTAAAAAATTAAACTGAAATAATAAATTAAACTGAATGTCTGGCATGGCATTCGCCCAATTCCACCCATGGCGTTCGGGCGAGAAGGGAGGCGGTCTTTCCGACAGACCTGTTCTTCACCTGAGGACGGCTGCTTGCGTTGTGGCCGAAACGTCGTGAGAATTATTTTATTATGTTTTATTTGTATTATTTTATTATTTCCCTTCTACATGACTTTACTGAAAGAACCAAGAAGATGAATCCCTGCAGTCACGAAAGCTTGAAATCGAAATTTAAGGGAAGGCTCGTTCAGTGAGAGCTGCCGCGTGGAAAACGTAGAAATGTATAAAGTGTGTCGTCGTTAATCTCGCCACCACCCGACGCAGCCAATGAGCCGAGGTTTGTGACGTCAACGAAACGAGTATGACGTTTCGCTGGTGCATACAACCAACCCCTTACCCCAAAAATCTTTATTTTAAAAAATAACAAAAACGAAGCGGTGAAAACTACAACATTTGTTGCTCCGCGCGTGGGCGCAGACAGAAGTCGCCGCGCAGAGGCCGCCGGGACGACGCCAACCGCCGCCATTTTTTAAAACGGTCGGGGCAGTTCCAGCAAAGCGGGAAGTCGCGTCCAGCGTCGTTGACGGTAAAGTCGAAAGTTGAAAGTAGAAAGATTAATGTTTAATTCCTCTTAAACTCGAGTCTAATTCCTCTCGAGCGTAGCTTCGACGGCACCTTAAACGTTTCGTGAAGGATGGTTTCGCAGCGGCTAGGTCCGCGAAGAATGGGAGCAAGAAGCGCGGTGTTGTGTGTTGTTGTGTATGTGGAGTGTTGTGTTGTTGTGTGTGGTGTTATGGTGTTGTGTGTGTGGTGTGTTGTGTGTGTTGTTGTGTATGTGATGTGTTGTGTTGTTGTGTGTGGGGTGTTGTGTGTTGGATGTTGTGTGTGTGGGGTGGTGTGTTGGATGTTGTGTGCGTGGGGTGGTGTGTGGCGTGGTGTGTATGGTGTGGTTTGTGTGTGGTGTTTTGTTGTGTGTGTGATGTGGTGTTGTGTGTGTGGTGTTTTGCTGTGTGTGGTGTGTTGCTGTGTGTGGTGTGTTGTGTGTTACTGTGTGTGTGGTGTGTTGTTGTGTGTGGTGCGTTGTGTGTGGTGCGTTGCTGTGTGTGTGGTGTGTTGTGTGTGTGGCTAAACCACAGCGAGTTGGCACTGTCGGTGTGGGTGGTGGTGCATCTTGCCTCGTCAATCTCATTTGATCGGTCACGTGTCACCTGACCTGGGTCAGTCCTGCGACCTCCTGCCAACGTACGTTCCGACACTTCACGCGTGTCCTTAACGTGCACCTAGCCTGGCACAGGCGCCGTGGTGACGTCACCGCCACTCAGTGGCGAACGGCGGTTGTTGTGTGCCTGGGGAGCGGTGGTGTAGTGGTTAGCGCCACTGCGCTTCGAACCCCGGCCACCCGAGTTCGATTCCCGCTCACGGCCACCAACACCGGTGACGATTAATTATCTGAACCCGGTCCTGGGTGCCCCCCTCCCCCTAGGTCGACTCAGCCTCAAATGAGTTACCTGGTGCGGTGTGTAAACATCGCCACTCACTGGGGAGACAAAGGCGGTCGGGCATGTTCCTGGCCACCCACCCCCTCGTGTGGTGTGCCGTGCCGGCTTTCATAGGTGCAACTCGTTAACATCACTTGCCCCGACAGTCTGTTAAAAGACTGGTGGTGTCTACGGTATAATATCGCGACGTTTCGGGCAATGTCCCCTTCATAGCACCCGTGCCATCACTTTCCAACGCAGCAGCATCGGCTGATAATGCATTTAAGTTCGGCGATTATCGTGACTTGCAACGTATCACGATGATCGGTGGTTTAATTGGTCTTACAAGTGGTAATTTCCCGACGAAAATGTGAATAAGTAAAGAGCCCCGAGTCTTGATTGAAATGCCAAGAAAACGCGAATACCTCTTGTGTAACGATTGTGAAAAGTTAGGGGTCATTACATTTTCTATCATGCGGTAATGGTGTGTTGTGTCGAGTTATAATACAGCAAGTCTGTTACAATACAAGGAATTAGTTACAATTGGCCTGCGATATAATTTTACATTGGGATCCAATTACAGTTTAATGAGAGATTATAATGACATGAATGTACAATATATAGCATAATGCAATTTCAGTAAAATTATTGTGTAATTATTGCAATCATAAAAACCGTGATGAGTTACAATGTAATATGCAGTTGCTCTGAAAATGCTGTTATACGTTTTAGTTGTAATGTAATACTGAATGCAATGTCAGTATTACATTGATACGGTGAACGTGATGAGGTGTAATGCAAAGTTCTAATTTCTCTAATGATGCGATTGTACATTTCAGTCGTAATGTAATTCAAAATAGTCACAGTATTAAATGTTATGCGTTGTGCGGCATTAACACCACAAATAATGCAATTGTAAATGTTATGAGTAATAATGCAATACAATTTTCAGTAGTGCAGGTATTGAACACGTCAATCTCAATTGCAGCTTGTTACATTGTTTACCTTATACCCTCCCCTGTAGCATCCCAAGCTTTTCATGGCGTTCCTAGCAACCTGTACTTTGTTTGAGTGCAACGGTTTCTTAAGAGTACAGTGCTGTATTGGCTGCGTGGGGACTGAGCGTTATCTAACAATCCGCAGCAGCAACGTCCAATGTGTGTGTGTGTATAACATTGATAATAGTTTAGAGTCCTTTGTCAATCCACTGCTGGATGAAGGCTTCTCCCCAGCCGTGTTGGTCAAAGAGGTTGTTTGACAATACGTGCCCACACTGCTCTTTTGATGGTTGATGAAGCAAGGCACCCAAGCCCGATTAATTTGTCACTTACGACTGATGTTAGTCTTGGTTGGTAATTTAAATCACGTGGCTGGATTCATAGCTTACATATACACGCTTCAGCAACATTCATTGGGTATTTTTGCATGACATCAGCAGGTGACACGGTGAGAGGGGCAATGGAGGAGCTGAGTTTCTCGGAGGAGGATATTCGGAGCCAACTCGCTGCCCTCGGCTACCATAACGTGTCCCAGGGGAGGCTGCGCGAGTTCCAGCAAGGTGAGACCGCTTTCCTAAACTATCGAGCACCATGCCCTACATTTCTGAAGTGGTTTCCAGTTGTAGTCCTAGTCGTTTGGCATGTTGTGTTTGGTGATTTGCTCGATCCTGTGAGAGCTCCCAGCACGTGGGTTGAAACATTGGACATCATGCTGAACAACAGGCAGTACAAGCTGAATTCACATCAATTAATTAACTATTTTTTATTGACCAGGTAAGGCCCACTGAGCTATATAGCTATTTTTCAGAAGTGACCTGGCCACATATGATGGCTCAACGAAGTGGTTTATCATATGGAAATGTATAGCAGACAAACACATGTTTCTAAATGTGGAGGGAAAAACTTGAGGACCCGGAGAAAATCCACGTGACCACAGGGAGAACATGCAAACTCCAAATATATAGGCTTCAGGGTTGGGATTGAACACACAACCTCCTATATACCAGGCGAGGTAGTTAACATCTCGTCACTGTTGTTTAGATAAGGCTAACTTCAAAGAGCTATCTATCTCGGAGTGTCATGCTCAAAAGTCGGTGACAAATAGTAAATCGTGCAAATGTGATTTATATCGGCATAAACTTTGCACAGCCAGAGTTCATAATCATTAAAATGCTTCATGGCTTGGATACATCAGTCAGTTTCTTCCTAGTTCACAGGGATAGTTGTGTGTTCTGTGTTACCAGAGGTGAATAATCACAAATAATTAACTCAACACATCCTTCAATTCCACTGCAAGGGTGCTATACGGTAAATGAGTGGCATTTAAACTATAGAGAAACTGGAAGTATGACCACTGAAATTTTACCACCCTCTTTTTTGGCATTAGCTTGGTTGTTTGCATCTCTGGGCTGCTTGACAAAAGTAGTAATTACTATTTGTGTACAGCTGGAAACTCAACACAGACAAATGTAAAATCAGCTTGGGAACGTGAGAGCAAGCTTCCTTTGAATGTGTTGTATGAATAATACCCATGCAGTGGTCTGTGAGGCATCTTAAAGTTAAGCTCATGAAGCAATATCGTCATTGACCTCGCGTCCTCTGCAGCGTCCACTGCCCCAATCCCATGCAGTGACTGCAGCAGTAAGACCCAGACACATTATTACGAGTAATATAAAATAATCGAATACCACATTCATATATTCATCCCAGCCTATGGCCAAATTACCTGGAATGTGGCCGTTTGCATCGGATCTCGGAAGCTACGCTGGTTTTGAGCCTGGATAATGCTTGGATGCGTGACCACCATCCACACACAGGTTGATGTTAAAGGCTGCTTGGCTGCAAGATGAATTGCAGAGGACAGTTTTATAATACATATGCTACCTCTGTGCTTCCATGCTGTTGTCTCTGCCTTCGTGCTGTAATGACCAGCGTGATGTATGTTTAAATTGTTGGGCCCTCATCCAGCATCATATTGACCAAAAGAGCTTTACCCGTACACTTTCTTTCCACGGACTTAATGCTGATGAGATCTATCAGCGTGAAATCACAATGCAACGCTTCTTTATGAACACCCTCTGCCTCTCTTGTTGAACTTCTTTCGCACCATATGTAGCCAACCGTGCTAATCAGAGGTGCAAAATATCTCTTGCCCTCTGTGCAGACCTGCAGCAGTTGATCCAGCATGAGCGGTCACGGTCGGGATCGTCCAGTGCCTCTGTGAACGGGCACAACCCCTCATTGCCATCCCGTGGTGCCATCCTGCCTGCACATGGTACGCACGTTTGCTCGGCTGCCGTGTTACGTCCACTAGGGCGTCACATTCTTTTCTGTTGTTGATCCTTAAACCTCTGTGGCTATTAGCTTTGACAGGTGGCGGTTATCCTTTTGTTCACCTGCACACAAGATGATGACGATGATTAAAAATTGAAGAACAGTGGTCCACAGCGGCATGAAGCAGACAGTTCAGACAAGTTGGAGCTTGATCCAAAGACCTGCCATTTGGCAGAGGATTATAGAAAAGAGAGATCAACACAGTAGTCTGCATCTCGAACAGGTGTTGTGGGATCTTAATCCTCGGAAATGTATATTTGAATACCCAAGTTTTCAACAATGGTTGAAATGCGGTGATCAAATTACCTTGAATCTCATAGTGCAGCATCGTTTATTCCTGCTGCTTCCCTTTAAGCATTTATAATCCTCTAGTGCCTTTTGAAAACTATAAAAAACTAATTTTTATTTTACCAAGTAAGGCCCACAGAGCTAAACAGCTCTTTTTTCAGAAGCGACCTGGCCGTTAATGATAGCTCAGCGAGGTGGCTTATCATGTGGAAATTCATAGCAGCCAAATACTCTAAATGCATGTTGCTAAATGTGGAGGGAAAAACCAGAGGACCCGGAGAAAAATCCACGCGACTACAGGGAGAACATGCAAACTCCAAATATACAAGCATCAGGGTCAGAATTTAACCCACGACCTCCTATATATGAGGCGAGGTAGTTAACATCTCGCCACCGAAATGGGAAATGTATAAAAAGTTAACATCTCTTCCTCTGGCCGATTGCCAAAATATTTGTTTAAAATGAAATAGTATGTATGTATGTTGCACTTCTTTCGCACCATACAAAGCCAACCATGCTAATCGCAGGTGATTTTAACGTTTAATTTGTATACCTCGTCAGCAAAGTATTTTTTTTATCAGACCCACACCCAGCCTATGAAACAAAGATGTTTCTGGAAGATGTTGATTCGTATGGCTAATTGATAGATGCACTTAAATATTTCCTTAATATTTGTTTTGCTGCATAAAAAAAAACATTTGTTCATTTACCTTTAAACTCTGGGAATTCCTTGTTCTTCAGAGAGGGCTTGGCTCGAGCCTGATTCGAGGCGGCCGCGAGTGAGCCAGAGTGAAGTGAGGGACCCGTACATACGTCACACAACGCACGTCCCACGAGGCAGCTCGCCCACCGCGGGGCTCTCGCCCCTCCACGCTCCGAGGAAGCCGCAGCTGCCCGCGTATGAGGGGGACCCGCAGATCCCGGCCACCAATCATAGCTCACCCGAGGAGCCTTCCTTCGTTGACAGCAGGCGCCCCGTCTCCGCCACTGAATTCAGGAAGCCTGCGATCAAGCGCAAAGTGCTCAGGTATGTTCAACATCGTATACAATACATGTGCTGGTGCTATGTCTGGACAATGAACGCTCATAATAATTGGCCTTTAAACGCTGTCATCTCACAAGGTCTTGCGACGCAACAATCCATCTAGTGCCTCCATGTAGCTGCTTTGCTCCTCCGCGGTGGATGTCCTCTCAGGCATGTGTCCTCTTTAGCAGCCACTGTTGTTCGTCTCAACCACCGTCACTTCCACCTAGCGACGATGTCGCTAAGTTGTGGATGTTCTCTAATCCATGCGTGTACCTCTTCCTGTCTGTCAGTCTTTTGCCAAGCATGGACCTGACTATTTATCTGAAACATTTTAAGTGCTTGTTAGTTTTCCTTTCATGTCAGATAATATACCCCAATTTAAAATGCTCTTCTTCAGGCACAGATGTATATGCCTAGTGCAGTTATTGAAGGTTGATGAAAATCGTAAAATAGAGGTAATGAGAGCAGGTTGGAGTGCTTTTGGAAAACTGAACGTAACCCTTTTCCATTCCGATGGAAGAAAAACTAAATTAAAATAACTTTATCGGTACCAAGGCTCCCACAAAGCCATGTGAGAAGGAGTGTGGCACAATTTGGCATCAGCTATCATAGAGTGCGGTCGTGTCGCTCCAGTTCTCTTTGGGGAGTACAATGTATTTAAAAACAACAGCATTATGCCTCTCAATACAATTATACGGTGAACCGCTTGCACGTTCCCAGATTCAGCGGTGACCTGGACTCACCCTGCAACTTGCAGACGTCTTGAAACGGGAAAGGGTTAATAGTGAAAACCAACAGCAACGTGTAGCACTGCAAACGAGCTCCCAAAATGTGACGTTTCACTCGCTTTGGCCTTGGATCATTAATTTAATATTTAAAGTTGATATACCCTATTCCTTCTGCTAAGACCTGTAGCTGTATATATGTGTGTGCCCATGTTTTAGGAGGATAAATACGTCACATTTAAAAATAAACGTATTTATTATAAGTTGAAATGTTGTGGCACTTGTTGCATCATTTTGTGAACTGTCCAAGTATGCAGTTTGTTCCCCTATAACGTGTCTTGTTTTCATAACGCGAATTGGATATTTACGCGATTAATGTATTAGGGAACACATTTTTTGTAACGCGGATGCGATATGGATTGAAAGCAATTGAGTGAACAGAACTACGTCACGCGAGTCGGAGTAAGCGGTTGTACAGCTGCCTCGGCGTAGCATCATCACACAAGGCGTTGGGATGCTGCTGGATGCTTCTAGATGTTACCCACGCGCCTCCATCTTTGTTCAGCCTGCTTACGCATCTCACGTGTTATCACGGACTTGCTTTACCCTATGATATATTGTTTATTATAACGCGATTTTTCCATAACGCGGTGTTCTTCAGGAATGCAATTTCCACGTGATAGAACAGACTATATACTCGAACGTTATATCTTTTTCACTAAGGCTGTATTGATTGAATGGTTATCGTTTTTGCTCTTGTCATAGGAGGCATAATGGAGAGGTGCAAGTTTTTGACGAGTCCACAGCGACAGAAAGCGATGCAGGTAGTGTTTGTGTACACCGAGTGCGAAATGTTTAACCACGAGGTGCTGTCACTAACTCTGTAATGATATATAAATTAACATTTTTTTTTTAATGTCTTAGTCTCGTGAATTGTGCATTGTGAGAATCCGTGTCTTGTTTATGCAAATTGCATGGGAAAGATAAACCCATACTAGGCCAATGCAAAAACAACGATGGGAATGGGACGGAAATAAGTAATATAAAGTTAAATGAGTTGATACAAATGTAACAAAATCTTTGGTCATCGACACTTTTAATTAGAATTTTACCTCCGATAATATTCTTACATTAAGCATAATATGAACGTGGCAGTTGCTTGACTTGTGCTGAATTGTCAACATCCCTTGCAGTACATTGGCAAAAAAAAAATCTTCATGGTTTGGTTGAAATCTTTGCGTGAAGGTGAAATCTGTGAGTAAATATGTCACGCTAAATTGCCATCCGTCGCTGGTTCACTTGCAGAGACGACAAGCGAGTTTGAGTTCAGGCAACCGCCAATATCCCTGGAGAGTGACTCCGCATCGCAGAGTGAGAGTGAGAGAGCAGGCGGTGCCCGGGGGCGAAGGGAATTCCAGACTCGACCTCCACCCTCACGAGTGAGTGCGCTTTTTGTTTGCAGCTGTCTTTCCACTTGCCTGCTCTTTGTTATTGCATGACTACACGGGTATCGTTAATATATATACGTTATAATAATACTTTCATACCGGTAGTAACATCCTGGTTACACCAGCCCACAGGGAATTATTCTGTCCGTCCGTCGTGCCCTCCAAAAATGGGAGGGGTGGGGCTGGGTGGAGAGGGGAGGGTGGGGAGGGGGAAGGTGGGGCTGGGTGGGGAGGATGGGGAGGGGTTGGGAGGGGCTGGGTGGGGAGGGGCTGGTCACCCCGTGGTGCCCTTATAAAACTCAACGTTTAACCTACTCACGTCGGCTTGTGCCCGCCCTCACAGTCGGACATATTTGCGGAATACACCACGCCGCCGTTGACTCTGGCCATTGACCGAGCAACCCAACGTTACTACCAGCTCCCTCCGCAGGAATGTGTTTTTATATCGCGGCATTCATGCTGATAGCATGCCATTACGCTCGACTTGTGCATTTTCACTGAACAGAAGGAAACTGATAAGAGGCACACAACTGGCAAACAATGGAGTGAATGTAAATAACTATTAATGTGCATGCATTTTTTACTTCATTCACACCGTTACGTAGCCAACCGTGCTAATCGGAGGTGAGGGGAAGGACAACAAACTAACTGTTTTTCATAGCTCCATTGGCTTCCTAATATTGGAAGAGCATTCCTGATGGCCGCAGAAGTGCATCTGAAAGCGCGTGATCCAGTGACCATCTCTGTTCGATGGCTCGCCAAAAATATGGAGAACACAATCATGATTGTCACCGGTTTAAACTAAGTGACCGAATATTCCAGCTTCCACCATGAGGCTACTTCATTAGCATCATGAATGTTGCCTCTCGAAGCGAAATCAAGCTAAAATACAATACTTTTATACACGTACCACTGGCTTTTCTTCATGAGTGTAAAGTTCTGTTCATGAGAAACACGTTAAATATTTTTCTTTGGCATCCAACCGATCTCACCTACACATTTTAATAGATCTATGTAATGTCATCACCAGTGTGCTCTTGTGATGTGACCGATCATGATTTATGTCGATTTACCTATTATAACGTAGCTTAAACTCGTAGGTCCGCCTGGGAGATGCAACCTAGGTTAGAGTAACTGCCAGGTGGGTTTTGGTTTTATTTTGCATCTTCCTGTGTGCAGAAAATACGTTGTTTTGCGTTTTGACATCTTTGACTCCTGTGTTGTCCTTCCCAGTGGACTTGGAGATCGGCGAGTGAGGATAGAGCTTCAGTCCAAGATCATCCACCCTCCTGTAAGTGGCTGGAATTCTTATGCCAGCGTTTAAGAGTATTTGAGTGGTGTAATTTTCCACATAAGCCACTTAGTTATCATTTGTGGCCAGGTCGCTTCAGAAAAAGAGCTATATAGTTCAGTGGGCCTTGCCTTGTAAAATAAAAATTGTGAATAATAGTTAATTGACACGTGTTAAAATAGTGCCTGTGACTCTTTAGTGTTGATTTGAGCTTTCAAAAATAGTTTACAGCACATATACATGCATGTATACTGTAGGTTTGTGTGTGTGTATGTGTTCATTGTTGTGGGTTCATTTAGCTATTTATCTTGGTTCTTACGGTAAAGTCACGTAAAATGGAAATAATAAAATAAAACATAATAAAATAATTCTCACGACGTTTCGGCCACAGAATTATTTTAATATGTTTTATTTTATTATTTCCATTCTACGTGACTTTATTTTATAATGTTTTATTTTATTATTTCCATTCTACGTGACTTTATTTTATTGTTTTATTTTATTATTTCCATTCTACGTGACTTTATTTTATTATGTTTTATTTTATTATTTCCATTCTACGTGACTTTATTTTATTATGTTTTATTTTATTATTTCCATTCTACGTGACTTTACCGAAAGAACCAAGAAGATTAATCCCTGCAGTCACGAAAGCTTTAAATCGAAATTTTGCTATTTATGTTAACAAAAAAATGTTTTACCCATTTTATGTAACGTCGAGCGGGGCTTATATCCTGAGCCATGCGTTTATTCACCGTGTATTGTAAGAATGTTGTTAACCCCGAAGAGACGAAGGGCCCAGTTGAGCCCAAACTGGAATTTGAACTTTGCTAGCCATGTGCTGTAATCATTGCGCACCACCTTCGTTGGATTTGTTGTGTTTAATACAAAGTGATTTTTACACTTTACACGGCTGTGTATTTACAATAAATGCTGTAAATGCTGTGTGTGTGACAAGTTGTTTTCTTTCTAGTCATCAGACCCCAGATGAATCATCCCCACACAAGAAACTTGAAAAAGACCGACCCCGTTGCAAAGTAAGCAATAATTCTGACGTTAAAGTAACTTATGCGCTATTTTGTAATGTGTCTGTCAATCACAATTTTAAGCCCTTCAATAGCATGGATAGACATTAGTGACATTGTAGTCTGTGTCACATGAATGCATCTGGAGGGCTATCTGGAAAGGTGTGAAGATAGATGATTGCCAATGTTTATCTTTTCTTTTAATATTCTTAACTTGTAGAACAAAAAATTTCCATCACCGCTCTTGCAAAAATTGAAGTGCATTGAATGTAAAATCTTTTTGCAGATATTTCCAGTACAAGCAAGAATGGGAGAATTTTAAACCGCCTGGTGAATGTAACCGAAAGAATCTCCGTTGGAACATCCGGGTAGGTGGCGCGACGCAGGTCCTTGGACGGATACGTTGTTTTACTCTTCATTATCGGCGGTCTTCGTTACAAAGGTCTTAAAATCATGATTGTAATATCTTGTCACGTTTCAGGAACATATGCTTTACAAAGAAGAACCGCTTCCTGTAAGTATTTCCGTTTTGAAAGTGAAATCTTTAATGTTGTGAATTTTGTATTTTAAATTACTGCATTTGGATAGGAGTGCTGTTTTCGTAGTTGAGGCGTATTCAGGCCATTGTTAAAAACATTTATGAAGGTAAATTTGTGTTTGGCAATGTCACACACCGACTTGTTCAAACCAAGAAGTGATGCATCATTACACTCCTATATAAACTGAATCGCAAAACTCGTGACAATAATAGCAACTGGGAGCTTAATGTGTAGGAGCTATGACGTGGGAAGTGATGCATTTATGGCAACGTGTTCATGCAGCAACACTGGGACAAATGATGTATCACAGTACGATGCTTAAATTGTCAATTCAACCGATGAACTTGAATACAGGAACAAATTTCACGCAAGTTACAGTTTGGTGCCGTCATCTGTGCTGATCCCCGCACTTTTCTCAACGCCGATTTCTTTCACCCCGCCCGTCAACACGCAGAGACCCCAGCGTGTCTTCGCGCCAAACACGTACGTGGTACCGACGGAGAAGAAACGTTCGGCGCTGCGCTGGGAGGTACGGCACGACATGGCGCGGGGAAACGCGCCGCAGTCATTTTACTGCCCCCTCTGATGTGCGCCTGTGAACGGCGCGCGCGTGTCTCTCTGCGTTGGCGAGGCGTTGAAGTGTCTATAGCCAAGAATCACCCGTGTCGTTTGCAAGAGATTTTGTCGAGGGTAAGCCTGTAAATAAAATGGTTTGAAAGCAACTATTCACTTCAAAAATTCAGTTGCGCTATTTATTTTATTATTATTTGTTTTGCATTGGAAACGATGGGTTACATTACTCCTGGGTGGATTTCCCTACTGTCTTCTGACAAGGGTATCCCATTAAACATTGTGGCATGTGATTTGTGTACTCGTTTTAAGTCCGATCATTTCAAATGTACAACTTGTCCATATGTTGTCAGTTTTTAGTCGGTTTGGCATTGACACTGGCTTGCAGTGCAGCAAGGAGGAGAGGTGATATCTGCAAGGGAGCAGGTGTAATTATCAATGTTTCACCTACAAAACCTTTCACTTCTTGAGCGAACAAGGTGGCATTTATATTCTTGGTTCTTTCGGTAAAGTCACGTAGAAGGGAAATAATATAAATAAAAAACACATAAAATAACAAGCAATCATCATCAGGTGTGAAAACCACACCTGATGATGATTGTGTTGCAATCGAAACGTGGTGAGAATTGAATTGTTTTATTATTTTATTATTTCCCTTCTACGTGATTTTACCGAAAGAACCAAGAATATGAATCCCTGCAGTCACGAAAGCTTTAAATCAAAATTTAAGGTGGCATTTGTCTGAAACTGTATGGCCAAGGATATCTGTATGCTGTAATAGTTTTAAATGTTGGCACACGTGGGTTATCTTTAATTCAGAATACAATATTCTTGTTTCTAAACATCGTACATGAGCAGCTAATTGTGCACTGCCTTGCGAAATTAGATTTTTGTGGCGAGGTTTGTGTATGCACACGTGTATCCATGCAGTCTATTTTATAGAGAATAATGCTCTGTATAATGGGGGAATCATGTACATCATGAATTCTGTTTTAAATGTTTTTATACGTTGTGCTTTTTTTACGAATCAAAAGATAAAATTGCCTCGTTTTTCTTGGAGGCCTGGATCCTTGCAGCCTGAGACATTTTGATATGAAGTGAAATAATAATTTGTAACTGAATGCTCTAGATGTGTTTGTGCCAAGTATTTTGTGTGATGTGCCAATAGTGACTGACTTCAAAATTAAATTCCAATTCATCTTTAAGGCAGACTTAAGACATTTTTCTGGCTCCTGTAACTGCAACAATATCCCATGGTTTTTAAATTAAAACAAATCTTTTGAAATGTTCAAGCTGTCTTTGCCTATGCGTTCTGGTTTATCATGGTGTTATTTTACATGCAATTTTTGTCCTTCACAATAATTTTTAATATGTATACATTTTGTTTGCAATTTACTATTGAATATTCAGGCAAGAGTTTTCGGTTAAGAGAGTGAATGAGAAGATCATCCTGTGCAAACGTCTAAATCCTTCTCTTGAGAAGTAGATGTGTTAGAGACCTGGTTATTAAAACTAAAAAGTACAATTATTACTTTACCAGATAAGGCCCCCACTCAGCTACATCGGTCTCTTTCAGAAGCGACCAGGCTACAAATGATAGCACAACGAAGTGGCTTATCACGTGGAAATTACTCTAAACGCAGACAACCTGGAGAAAATCCACACGACCACGGGGAGACCATGCACACTCCTAATATACAGGTGTTTAAAGGTCGGGATCGAACTCACGACCTCCTGCATACTATGCGAGGGAGTTAACATCCCGCCATTGCGGCGCCCCTATTACCTGGAGAGGTCCAAGTAGAGTCGCTTTGTCGTTTTCATTTTGTATGGGGGGGGAGGGGAGAATGCAGGGGCAAGATGGCCTAAGCCAAGCCAGACATGTGAACTATGTCCATTCTTTCAGGACTCATTCCACCACCAGTGCTTTCCACCTCCTGTACTCTGGTGACATCTGTACAGGGTGATTGATAGTTGTTGTATGGCTGCTTGAGCCTCTCCCAGCGCATTTGTACATGCTGATCACAGGCATCCATCAAGGTGAGATTTGGCCGAGCCATTCCCTGTGGACCAAGATTAATTCTTAAATAGATTTTTGGCCTGCCAATTATCATAAGTCACTGCCTGGTAGCAAGCAATGACTAAGCTTATTATAGTAGCAGAGTGGACAATTTCTGCCCCCTACTCTGTAGGTCACAAGTGACTTGAAGAGATTTCAGGTGGCTCTTATTGTATCCGTTTCCATGGACCATTCTCCAACACGAAGGTTTGTGCTGCCCTGTGAGAGATCAAAATTAAATTCTCAATCGAGATAAAAGTTGTAGGAAAAGAAACTGGTTTCGTTACTAAAGTGTTCCCACTTTTCTGTCATCCTTGCACTACAGAGAAATTACTGTTTGGTGGTGTATCCTGTTGGCATCACATTTAGGGGCGACATTAACGTGCTGTAAACGATAAGTTCATACTTCACTGGAAATTTGGGGCAATGTAACAAGTATGAACAAATTGAACGGTAAATTTGTGTAAAAGTTTTGCCTCGGAGACGGGCACAGCATTTCCAATACACAAGCCTCGACAACAGCAACTTGAACTGTTTATTTAATATCGAAACATTATTTACAACATGCACGAACGTACAACTTTCATGACTTAATGTCAAAGTCTGACATCAAACTATTCAAAAATATGAGTAAAAACAAAATTCCTGCAAGCACTGGTACTGTCTTGTACAGTTTTAAATTGTTTTTTTTTTGTGTGGCAACTATTCAGCACTATGCACTTGAAAGCTGAATCTTGATCCGGCAGGCTTGTTAGCGATTTGTCCTGCTCGTGATTCGATCAAGTCAAAATTGTATTGATCATTTCCTTTTTCAAACCTGATGCCTGTTGTAGATTTGGAATTTGCATGTTCTCCCCCATGGTCGTGTGGATTTATCTCCAGGCCCTCGGGTTTTTTCTCCCCACATTTAGAAACATGCGGTTAGAATATTTAGCTGCTATACATTTCCACGCAAGCCACTTTGTTGTCGAGCTCTCATTCATGGCCAGGTCGCTTATTAAAAAAAAGCTGTATAACTCAGTGGGCCTTGCCTGGTTCAAAGCGCGGTGCAATTTAGTGGCCTCGAGTGGTTGCGCAGGTCACATGAACTACCACGCACAAAAGAAAAAAAAATTTGCACGCACACAATTGGATGCTTGTTTCATGAGCTTAATAGATTAGTCAACGATCTCATGCTTCATAAACACCCGTACTTCGTGACTGCTGCGTTACGAGTCAAGGCTGCGTTATTCTCGTCATTCAATGACGGCTTTGCTCGATTCAAACAAGTCTCTCCACAACTGCTAATGGTAATGAATATCCTAAGCAATGAGGATCAAGCTAAACCAGCAGTTTAGACCAAGAACAGCATGCGTATTTTGTTCCTTAGTACCGTGCGATTAGATAGCCAAAAAAGCAGTCACCTAAGCAATGAACACACCTTTGTAAATGACTAACACGAATTGCAATTGACCAGTTCGCAACGAAATTGCACGCACAAATCTACAGCAGCCGTTCACTTAAAAATACCACGGTAATTTGCGCTTTTTTGTTTTTAGTTATATTACAAAAACACCACAATGTAAAATGTGCAGAACCATGCAGAGGGCAATGCTCATTTGGGTTTATGCCTCTGTCCACATGCCCACCTTGTCATAACCCTTAGACACGACCACAACTGACACCATCATGCAATTGCTTTCTGTTCTGCTTTTGCCATTGAGGTGTGGTGTGCATGCTATTACACTCTGATATCAAACTCGGTCCACAACATCCGATCCAACACTTGTATTTTGCATCTACAGTAAATGTCAACAAAGCCAATGTCTGCTGGATTTCCATCAAGAAGTAGAACCCAGTGTATTGAAATCGAAATATGGTGATCCATATGTAGATACACCAAAAGTAATGAGGGAGATGGAGAAAACTTCACATCGCAACAATCTATTGTAATCCTCAGTCTCTCAAACCAATCTCAATACACCAGAAATGTTTTTTTTATTTAAAGCTTTCGTGACTGCAGGGATTCATATTCTTGGTTCTTTCGGTGAAGTCACGTAGTAGGGAAATAATATAATACAAATATAAAATAAAAATTCTCACGACGTTTCGACTGCAACACAAGCAATCATCATCAGGTGTGAAATCCACAGCAAGAAATTTTGAAAAAAAATGGCGGTTTGTCCTAACGTCAGCACCACAGACAGCGATTTGGCAGTTGGCCAGATGGACGAGTCCATCTATGTTCGGACCATTCCATTTTCTTCTCCCCCCTCTTGTGCGAATATAGATGGACTCGTCCATCTGGCCAACTGCCAAATCGCTGTCTGTGGTGCTGACGTTAGGACAAATCGCCACTTTTTAAATCCTTTATATTAAGTTCACTTGCGCGCTTGCTTGCTTGCTTACGACCGTGCAAATCTTTCGGTCGTTTTTTAACCCACTTCCCGTGATCCAATCGAGCTGACATTTTGCACACAGACTCGTTGTGCGTGACAATGCATTTTCGTGAAAAAAAATTCCAAAATTTTATACTGTTTAGGGAATTTTTTTAAAATATTTAATTACCAATTGCTTAATGCTGCCAGACAATCATCTTGACCCATAGGTGGCAGCCATCTCAAGCCAGAGAACGAGAGGACTCCAGCCGCCACACATATAAAGGATTTATAGTGAAAAACTTTGTTTTTACGGGTTCATTTTTTTCAAATGTTCTTGCTGTGGATTTCACATCTGATGATGATTGCTTGTTGCAGTCGAAACGTCGTGAGAATTTTTAGTTTTATATTTGTATTTTATTATTTCCCTTCTACACCAGAACATCTTCATTGATTTCACAACATCCAATCACCTTCTGAGAAATTAATGAGTATTAGACATCAGTGGGCCAACTATAAATGGATCACCCTGTATAAAAGCCATACACAAAGAAACAATTTGACAACTGAAATGGAAACCCAAGTGTGTGTGTGCGCAGACATCTTTACTTCCCTTCAATGTTAAAGCTTCACGAGTGCAAATACTCAAAATGACAATTCCCTTAACAATTAACGACGACATCGATTGAGATTTTACATACAGTATATGGATTTGTGCAATTGAGTTGTAAGGGATACTACACAACTCCACATTGAATCATTCATAAAATAAATCTAGTACCTCTTAGTTAAAAAAAATCAAGAAAAATGTGGGTTTTTTTAGGATGTGAAATGTGTAGGACGTTTTAATGACATCACTTATGTTCGCATGCGATACGAGATCAAAGTAGCACAGCCTTTCATGTTAATGATACCAGAGAGATTTAAACAGGGTTGGACGCTAAGTTATATACAGACTCAATAACCCACACCGCAGTTACTTTTCTGTATTCATGCCAACTTATTTCCAGGGTAACAAAGAGAAAGTTAACTTGTGCACTCATAACCATTCACCTGCAACACAGCTGGCTTAAAAATGTCGCTATACCAGGCCATTATCATCAGCCATGATAAATCCACTGTAGGATGAAGGCCTCCCCCACCCCCCACCACGAAGTTTAGCGTCGCACCAATGAAGCCACACATCGACACCCTCGCCTGCCATTGACCACGCTGGACCACGCTGGACCACGCTGGACCACGCTGGACCACGCTGGACCACGCTGGACCACGCTGGACCACGCTGGGCCACGCTCGGCCACGCTCGGCCACGCTGGACCACGCTGGACCACGCTGGACCACGCTGGACCACGCTCGGCAAGTCTTCAGTTGGCGGAGGGGAAATAAAGGGGGTGGGGGGGGGGAGTGGTGTGCGGTGGCGCGGGCGGAGAAGCGTCCGTCGCCAGACTCAGCACTTGGCCTGGAGATCGGCGAGCGAAGTTGGGCTGATGGCGTACGGGGAATTCCAGTCGCGCAGGAACACGTCCCGCAGCTGCTCCTGCACGGTGACGCCGCGTCCCACGCTCGCCGTCTGGTTCACGAGCAGCCCAACGCCCGCCGTGTTGCTGAAGTAGTCCTCCGACCAGTTGGAGGTTCCTGCGGCGATGGCGCGCACCAAAGGCAATTTAGGATTACCCCCCTTACGTTTTCAACATCCGCACGCATGTACAAGGATCCCACGTATAGCATTGAACAGACTGCTGGGGCAAGTGCTGTTAGCTACGGAGGCCAGCGCTGCACGAGAGGGGTTTCACAACGAGAGGGGTAGTTGGTTCACACCACGTCCGGCGGACTGTGCTTATACACTGCACCAGGTACTCAATTAAGGCCAAGGCGACCTAGGGGAGGCCCAGGACTGGTTTAAATATTCGACACTCGGTTGAGCAGGAATCCCAACGAGTCCCCAGGTTCTTAGAGCAATGCGTCACTGCTGCCGCAACACTCGTGTAAATAGAAATATCCCCCGTATAGCCTTCACAGACTCTCAGGGAAAGTGATATTAGCGAGTAGCACCTATGAAGGCTGCAACGGCACACGAGGGGGTGGGTGTCCAGCACCACGCATGACCGCCTTTGTCTCCCCAGTGGCGATGTTTACACACCGCACCAGGTACTCATTTGAGGCCGAGTCGACCTAGGGGAGGCCCAGGACTGGTTTACATAATCGTCATTGGTGTTGGCCATGACTGGGAATCAAACTCGAGTGATTGGGTTCATCGCGCAGCGTGCTAACCACTCCACTATCGCTCCCCACAAATGTGTGCTCGTACACGCGTGTATGCATGTGTGACGGCCTCCCCCACACCATGTGGATTCGTGGGGGTAATTTGGCCATACGTCACCACGCTGGGTTGGTGAAGATGGGGGAGCATGGGCGTGGGAGGTGTGATAATACAACCACAGTACAATGGGTACCGCTACACTGCCCTCTGGTGTCTTTCGTACGGCTGATGTCGATGCAGAGCAACAACTACAACAATTTCACATTCAGGCGGTCAAGCCAGATAGAACCGCGTCAGGAGCAGCG
>CM025636.2:9425543-9441205 GCA_014621495.2 Entosphenus tridentatus
GACATGGCCACAAATCGTAGCTCAACGAAGTGGCTTATCGCGTGGACATTTATAGCAGCCAAATAATCTAAACGCGTGATGTCGATTCTAAATCTGGAGGGAAAAAAACCGAAGGACCCGGAGAAATATCCACGTGACCACGGGGAGAACATGCAAACTCAGGATCGAACCCACGACCTATATACCAGGCGAGGTAGTTAACATCTCACCACCGTGTAACTCTGCATCAAGGTTGCCAATACAAGTGCTATGCAGGCTGTTAGCCCGCTTAGCTTCTGAGTTCTGATGAGATTGGGTGCATTCTGGGAGGATTTGGTTGCATGTCTATTGGGTGGCACGCGTACCTGCGGTGTTTCTCATAGCGCGACGTGGGGAAGTAGTCCATGACGGCAACGTACACAAACTTGCTGGCGTGGTTTATCTGGTTCACAATGGCCACCAAGTCATCGGTGCGGCCCGTAGCACACAGTGACATTGGGGAGCTCTGTGTACACACACGCACGCACGCACGCAAGCACACGCACGCACCGTCGGGCTCAATGGTTTACCCATTAACAAAAACATCACTGCACACAACAGAGGCATGTGCATGTCTGGCAGAAGACAGTAATGTTCTGACCTGCCCCTACTGGACATCTGTGAAAAAGAGCTTCATATTCCTCCTGTATATCTCTTACGTTGCCCCTGCACCTGGTTGACAATCTTTTTTATTTTACAAGGGAAGGCCCACCGAACTATTTAGCTCTTTATCAGAAGCGGCCTGGCCATCACAAATGTCAGCTCAACGAAGTGGCTCATCGCCACGTGGCAATTCAAAGCGGCCAAACGCCGAACGCACGTCGATTCGAAATGCCACCGCATTCGGCCATCGCGTCACGAGCGCCGCCGGGAGCTCACCGAGACGTAGACCTCGGCGGGCGTGCCGTCGAGGCGGACGTGCAGCGGCGTGTGGCGGTTGAAGGATGTGCTGAACTGCGAAGGCCACACGGCAGGGATGGTTTTCTGACCGGCCAGGGCGCGGTACTGCAGAAAGATCTTCTGCACGTCGCGCGCCAGGCAGCTGCAGTTGTACACGACGGCGCCCAGCTCCTTCACCTGCCGGCACCGCGCACAAAAGGCACGTGGGGGAGGGTGGGGGGGTGGCGGGCTCACGGGCCCGGCAGTTTGTAGACGAGATTTTGACTGATGTACATACGTACGTGTGTTGAACTTGTGGGGAGCGGTTAACGCGCTGTGCTACGAAATTGGTGACCCCAGTTCAATTCCGGTTCACGGCCAATACCAGTGATGATTATCTGAACCGATCCTAGGTCTCTCCTAGGTTGATTCAGCCTCAAATCACTACCTGGTGTGGTATGTAAACATCACCACTAGGGAGACTAAAGGTGGACATGCGCGGTAGCTGGCCACCCACCCCCTCGTGTGCTGCTCCAGCCTTCATAGCTGCTCGCTAACAGCACTTGCCCCTACAATCTGTTAAGCAGCTACGGGGATCTTTGTCTTTTGTGTTGAACTTCTTTTGTATTGTACGTTGCCAACCGTGCTAATCGGAGGTGCGGGGGAAGGAAAACAAGCTAAAGACAAAAAACAGTAATTACTAAAAGAGATTCCAATTTAGATTTAAAACTCCTTTTACTCACATCGACATGGGAGTCACTGCTCATGGATCCGACTATCCAAGCCCCTATTATAAAATCGACTTATGAACCGTTACGTGGGAATTAACACAAACACGATGAATACGAGATTGGCTCACTTGAGATTAGATTATAAGCAGGAGCGAGACCGAGTGCTACGTCACACAGGACCATGAGCCATTAGAGACAGGAGATAGATTATGGCCGACGGCACGGATGATCTTGTTCCTCTTCTTCATATGACGACGACTGATGTTGACGGAGTGTGATTTTTAATTGAGGTGGTTGAGCCAGATCATGACGTCAGGAGTAGCGAAGCGCACCGTGGTGACGATGCCTCCTCCGTATTTGCGAATCTATGCTCCACGGTCTATTCTGGGCGGTGACCATCGGTCGCGCACTGCCAGAGTTTTTCATTTTCCATTTGTGCATCAAGTATCCGAAGGCGATGATAAACCATTTGACTAAAACTGTCAACAATTTGTTTAGTTTACCAGGTAAGGCTCACTGAGCTCCGTAGCTCTTTTTCAGAAGCGACCTAGCCACTAATGACAGCTCAACGAAGTGGCTTATCGCGTGGAAATTTATAGCAGCCAAATACTTTTGAGGCACGTCGATTCTAAATGTGGAGGTAAAAACCCCGAGGACCCGGAGAAAAATCCACGCGAGCACGGGGAGAACATTAGAACTCCAAATATACAACAGGCGTCAAGGGTGGGGATCGAACCCGTGACCTCCTGTACAGCAGGCGAGGTAGTTAACATCTCGCCACCGTGGCGCCCAACGATGATGACGACGACCGCTTATATCAAGCGGCTGCCGCCTACACGAGGAACAACAAGTGGAGGAAAAGCGCAGCAGAACGCTGGCGCCCGCACCTGTGTGAGCGACCTCCAGTCCATGTTGGCGCTGCCCACGTACGTGTGCGTGTCGTCCACCACCCACAGCTTGGTGTGCAGCACGCCGCCAGTAAGCGTGGAGAAATCCACGTAGCTCAGGTTGGCACCTGCGCACGTGGGGCCCCGGCACAAACGAGAACAAACAAAGATCCCCCGTGTAACCTTAACAGACTCGTCGGGGCAAGTGCTGTTAGCGAGCACCTATGAAGGCTGACACGGCACACGAGGGAGTGGGTGGCCAGCACCAAGCCCGGCCGCCTTTGTCTCCCTAGTGGCGATGTTTACACACTGCACCAGGTACTCATTTGAGGCCGAGGCGACCTAGGGGAGGCCCAAGACCGGGTTTAGATTACCGTCACTGATGTTGGCCGTGAGCGGGAATCAAACTCGGATCGCCGGGTTCGTGACACTACCGCTCGGCACACACGCGGCACAGGCCCCATCGGCACGCAGCGGAGAAATTCATTTGTATCATCAACGCAACACATGCAATCTTTTCAAAGATAAATGGGCCTAGGCAGATCACAATTTATAAACAAAATGCCATTGGTCGATGAACCAAGTGAACTCATGCGAGAGTACGCTGGTGTGTAATCCAGCACTTTGGAGACAGTGCTATGAAGAAGGGCCATAGCCCAAAACGTCGCCGTATATATATTTTTTCTCTCAAGGCAGTGTCTATCGTTCACGAGTGTATTAGTTGTGCATCACTGCCAACGCGGACGGGCGTGAGTGGACTGTGCGCGCGATGCATCGAGTTAAATGCCCACACGCAGAGCCACCACGTTGGCAGTAGATGGCAGTACAGCAGATAAAATCCTCCCGGTGGTTTGAAAAATTGTCAGCGTTCCGTGTCACGATGGATTTAAGAATGGATTCTGTTTTGTCTCGTTTTACCATCTCGTTCGTGACGTGGGCTTAGCTACTGGTAGATCTTGTTTTCCACATTCGTCAGCTGACTTTACTCCAGTTTATCTGCATGCTTGTGAGTGGGAAAATAGGATGAATTTATCACCATGACTGGGTGACTGCATTTGTTTGCACAATAATAATTTAGCACCAGTTAATATTCATATGAGGTGTAATCAAATACTCTTTCCGCGGTCAATTATTGGGACCCATTAATTAATGGTGGCCACCCCGACAATTAAAACTCAGCGTGACATGGCTGATTATGCCAATGACGTAATAAAGCCACACCTATTCATGTAAAATAAGAATTTAGCACATTTGATATTCATTCTGTTGTTCTAGCACGAAGCTATCAAATAGGCACTACGTTTCACAGATGGATAGTTTTGCTGGCAGAGGGCCGATTTTTCATGTTATGTTATATATAAGTCAGGGAATTGCACCAATAATATAATTGATTGAGTGATCGTTTACTTAACCCCTTTTGCGTTCCAAGACGTGGGTGGGTCCCGTTCACCGCTAAATCTCGGAACGTGCAAGCGGTGAGCGTTAATTTTATTTAGAGAGGCGTAGCCCCGCAATTTAAAAATAAATTGCGCATACCGCAGAGAACTGTAGCGGCACGACCGCACTCTATGATAGCTGACACCAAACTGTGCCACACGCCCTCCCGCATGGCCTTGTGGGAGCCTCGGTACCGATAAAGTTATTTTAGGTTGTTTTTACCGTTCCGTCCCGATAACGTACACGGAATCAGAGGAAAAACTGACGACATACACGTATGTCATCGGAACAGGGAAGGGTTAGACAACTGGAGAACCAGCTCTGAAGCTCACCCTTGCTGGCGAGGTCGGTGAGGTCAGGCAGCGACTGCTTGCGCGCGTTGGACGAGCCGTCGGTTGCCAGCTGTAGCGACACTCCCCGCGCCGGCAGAGCCAGGAACGCGTCCATCACCGCCTTGCCCTGCACCGCACACACACACGTACGCACGTATGTATGTATGTATGTAGAATTATTTTGCACCGTACGTAGCCAACCGTACTAATCGGAGGTGTGGGCTCAGCCACACCTCCGGCGCCATCAAGGTGGGGTGGGGTAAGTCACACATGTTCCAACATGAGGGTCAGAGTTTACATTTACTGCGTGTTTAAATGTGGCGATGGATGCTGCCGTGGTGTGACGGTGAACACACTGGACCGGCACCAAAGAGGTCGGAAGTTTTACTTCGTTATCCCACCACATCGCGCGTTTATTGATGCACTTCTGCGGCCGTCTGGAACGCTCTTCCTTTCGATATTAGGAAGCCACTGGAAGCTAATGACTGTTAAATAATCTAGATTATAAACTCTGAAATCGGGTTGCTGTTCGCGGCGTTTCTGTTCCCCTCCCCCGTTTTACGATCAGTGTATTGTCCCGGGCTCGCGTTGAGTTGCAATAAAACATTTTTTTTTATCTCGATTTAAAAGTAATTTCTTTAGAACTGATTTTTGTGTTTAGTTTGTTGTCCTTCCCCCACATCTCAGATTAGCACGGTTGGTTACGTACGGCGCAAAATGACTTCAACATACACACAAGTTGAAACATTGGTGCAAGTTTTTTTAATTTCCTTCCCCCCCCCATGCCTCTGTCCACCCAGCCGTCTAAATGGTTTCAACACAGTCGATATCTGGCTAACGTGGAAGAGTAGGCCATATACCCCCTTGAGTGGCTCTCGAGAGTTCCCTCTAATGGAGGGGGCTTCCACCAGCAATGCCGTGAGCAGGCAATTGCAGGGCTGCACCTTCATGCGCTGTTAAGACAACTCCAGCTTACTGGGTTGAAAGGTTGTTAGGATCACAGTGCAGTGCCGTGAATTATAAAGATGAACTCTACGTGAAAGTAATTCAGTTGCCATCGTAACATTGCGCAGCAATCCAAGAGAGTTCTAGACAGGTAGAGATGAATAGGGGAGCCACGGTGGCTAGAAGATGTTAACCCCCTCGCCTGGTATACAGGAGGTCGTGGGTTCGATCCCGACCTGGACGCCTGTATATTTGGAGTTTGCATTGTTATCCCCGTGGTCACGTGGATTTTTCTCCGGATCCTCTGTTTTTTTCCCTCCACATTTATAAACATGCTTTTAGAGTATATGGCTGTCATAAATTTCCACGTTGAGCTATCATTTGTGACCAGGTCACCTCTGAAAAAGAGCTGTGTAGCTCAGCGAGCCTTACCCGGCAAAGGCAAAAAAAGTACGATTTAGTAGAATAAAAAGAACCCTCATTAATGCACTGGGTTTCCTTTTTCGTCGTGAAATTGAGGTTAACCACGAGTGGGGGAAGTCTTGGCGCAATCTGTTGTCAGACATCGTTTTCACAAAGCGTCTTTGTAGCCAGCTGATTAAATGCCGACACAGCAATCTTGGGCTCAGTCAACATCGGTGAAACGCTGAGCTGGCGCATAAGAAAGAGGAGCGACGGCCAAGAATGGGGCAAGTTGAAACAACGTTGTGCTTTGTGTTGTCATTCGCTTGTGAAGGTCCTTCCCACAAATTCAAGTACATCATATACTTTCATGAACCTTCTATCGGAATTTACTGAGATGTGCCCGACCATGCGTCTGTCAATGCTCCAAGATAAAACATACACACCCCCCTTCTCTATCCATGGCTTGTGAACAGGTGTAAAACATGTTCATCAGCAGCACTGTGTGTCTATGTGGGCGTACATGTGGGTGGCTGGCTCTGTCGCGTGACGTCCTGCCAACGACCCTTCGACACTTCACATGGCCTCGAGGTGCACCTAGCCTGGTACAAGCGCCGTGGTGACGTCAACGCCACTTGGCGGCGAACGGCGGTTGTTGTTGTTGGCCGTGCTTTGGGAGACATTGCGTAGCGCGGCAGGATGACCTCGGTTCAATTCATAGCCATGCTCATGAGTGACACATTAGATATTAACCTGTCCTGGGCCTCAAATTGGTCGATTTAACTGGTAAGCAACCATACAGTTGATGAACCATGAGCACTGGGGAGACAAACAGCTGCTGGGGGAATATTACTGATCGCAACATTCCCTTGTGTGGTTGCGGCCTTGATAAATGCTCAATGGTGGTACCCGCCGCCTCTAATGTCTATAAGTTGAAAGTGGCTGGTTGGATCAGGGAGTGGATAATTGTAACTATTTTGATTTTACACGGTAAGGCCAAGTGAGCTACATAGCTCTTTTGTTCATCACACTATAACATACCGAAGGAACAGGTGGCCCGCACATTGTTTTGCTGTGCCGCCTTCTTCTGGCGATTCTAGATTTGAAGCTTTCGTGACTGCAAGGATTCATACTCTTAGGTATTTTTTGGTAAAGTCACGTAAGTAAAAAATTAAATAAAAATTAATAAAAGCGAGCCAGGGTACAAAACTTCGACGCCCACAGCAGTGAGATTTTCACACAACATTTATGTGTTCCACCAACCCTCGCAGCCTCCATATTTGCTGGATGACATTGCGGGCACCACCACTGCCCAACTAATATTACTGTAGACTCATACATAAACTAAACAATTTTTTTTTTTTACCAGGGTAAGGCCCACAGCGATATAGCTCCTTTTTCAGAAATGACCAGGCCACAATTGGCAGCTCAACGAAGTGGATTACCACGTGGAAATTTACAGCAGCGAAATACTCGAAACGCATGTTTATAAATGTGGAGGGAAAAACCGGAGGACAAGGAGAAAATTCCACGCGTCTGGGTCGGGATCGAACCCACACCCTCCTGTATACCAGGCAAGGTAGTTAACATCTCGCCACCGTGGCGCCCTTTCACAGATCTGAGCAAGGGAGTCTTGCGTTTGTTTTTGTGCAACCGTGTGGGTGCGTATGTATGTATGTATGCAGAACATCTTTCACACGGTACGTAGCCAACCGTGCTTATCAAAGGACAACAAACTAAACACAAAAAAGCAGTTCTAAAGGAATTAATTGAGAGGCAGTCGGCTGCTTACCTGTGCTGCGGAGCTTTCGTTGATTTTCAAGTCAGAGTCGCGCAGTGTCCAGTAGAAGGATGCGACCTGCACGGTCTGCGAGGAAGTGTGCAGGAGGTCGCTCCACCTCTGGAAGATGGACGGGTGCACGGGCGAACCTTCGGGGAAGGTCAAACCCTCTGGGATGCTCTCCACCAACACCAGGCTGCGGCCGGGTCGGGCGGGAAAAACGAGCACACAGGCACGGAACACGCGTCAACTCACGCCTCGAGTATTGGGGAGGATGGCAGCATCGTCATCATCACTCAATCAATCCAATACCAGATGAAGGCCCCCCCCCCCCCCCCCCCTAAGTCATCGTCACCTCACAGCCTTGCGATGTAATAATCTACCCAGCACCTGCATTCGAGCTGCTGTCATTACTGCACATCTGCGGTGGAAGCACATTCGGGCGCGTCCCTTCCTTTGCCTGCCAATCCGTCATTATTCTCGACCACTGGCCAACGCCCCCTCTAAGGATAAGGCTTTAGCATTTATCTGGCAGTCATGTTTGCATGTGGAACTTCTTTCGCACCGTACGTAGCCAACCGTGATAATTGAGTGCCGCCTCACTTAACCGCCTTGGCAACTCCAAGCGCCTTACAATATCAACCATCCCAACGCCTTGCTGTTATCTAGCCAACGGCACCCCCAGTGGCAGCTGTCCTTGCGGGAGAAACAGGTGTATGTAGCGCCGGACTGCAAATGTTGCAAAGATGTGCCAGTTTGGAACGGTGTTGCGGTGTTTTTTTTCCTTTCAATTAATCAATTAAGCGATGCCTTCGGGCCCAATTTCTAATGACATGTCCTGCCCAAGCCCACTTAGCTTGTTTAACAGTCAAAATTACGTCTCTAAGCTGCAGATGTAGGATACATCGTACGGAGGAATCACTCGGCAGGGTGTCACAAGCAGATTTCGTCATATGCTGTGAGATTGTTATGCACTCCTCCGAGTAACTTTTCTACCATAAACACTGTTTAACGGGAAGTGGCCAATTGTCCGAATGTGAGACCCAAAAAAATTGTTCTGGAGACTCAAGAAAGACCTTCCTGAGTGAATATCATTCGGTTGGCTATTGATTCATAATCATGACAGTATTGTCCTGAAGAGAAAAATTCATACAGCACAGGCAAAACGGTCTGTAAATACAGACATGTATTTGCCAGTAAACTGTCCACCCAAGCAAAATGTATTTGATTCTGTAAATGCATCAATTTACTGGGCAACATGATCAGAAAACCACCTGTGCAATAGCGTGATTTTCAAGCAAGCCTTTAGCATCACACAAGACAGTGCTCTACAGCTCCCATCGGGGAAAAACACATTGCTGATTTAACGTACTGCCTCTCTCAAGCCTCGTTTCCTCAGGGCATGTCAAGCTTGTTTAACACTACAGCTCAGCATTAGAGAGAGAGAGACAAGGGGGCTTTTTGTGGTCAAAGTTGTTTCACCAGTCGGGGCAAGTGCTGCTTAGCACAACGTGTCCAGTATCTGATGGGGAGAGGTAACGGCCACGCCTGGCTTGCCTTTATGCACACAGCAAGAGAGGCGACTCTCCGACTGCTGCAGGACATGCAGGCCCAGGCTTTACTGAACTAAACTATTTTTTTATCTTAACAGGTAAGGCCCACCGAGCTCTATAGCTCTTCTTCTTGGTTCTTTCGGTAACGTCACGTAGAAGGGAAATAATAAAGTAATAAAAATAAAACATCATAAAATACAATTCTCACGACGTTTCGGCCACAACGCAAGCAGCCATCCTCAGGTGAAGAACAGGGTTGTTGGAAAGAAAGGATTTCAGACGCTGTCTTTCCGACAGCTCTGTTCTTCACCTGAGGACGGCTGCTTGCGTTGTGGCCGAAACGTCGTGAGAATTGTATTTTATTATGTTTTATTTGTATTATTTCCCTTCTACGTGACTTTACCGAAAGAACCAAGAAGATGAATTCCTGCAGTCACGAATGCTTTAAATCGAAATTCTATAGCTCTTTTTCGGAAGCGACCTGTCCACAAATGGTAGCTCAACGAAGTGGAAATATATTGCAGACAAATATTCTACAAAACGCACATATTGTAAATGTGGGAGGGAAAAATCAGAGGACCCGGAGAAAAATCCACATGACCACGGGGAGAACACACAAACTCCAAATACACAACAGGGGTCGGGGATCGAACCCTCGACTTCCTGTATACCAGGCGACGTAGTGAACATCTTGGCAACACGGTGCCCCAGCTTAAAACTGACGACTCATAGAATCGCACGGGGTGTGGATCATCGCGTGCATGGTATTGATACGGGGATCACATTACACTTCCAGGCAAAACGCGTTCACCGTGTTGGAATCGCTCCAAACATGGCAGTCGACTTATCTCTCAGCCTACTAAGCACCTATCACATGATTCCCCTAGCAGGGGACAATGAAAACAGGTTGCAGCAGCATTCCTAGACACAACCTACAAGTAAACAACACTCCCTTTTGCAGTGAGCCCATAGTAACATGAGCATATACACGAGGTGTGGGTTCGTGCTTGCATTGTACATTCACGTGTTGACGATGTGCCAAGCACCAGTGATTCATTTCACTCACAAGGTCTCCCGTGTCCAAACAAGCAATGATCGGTTACTCACCTGCGCCTTACAACCGGCATCGTAAATGGCAACACTACGCGCATGGACAGCCCTTTTGTCAATCCACTGCTGGATGAGGGCCTCTCAGCCCCATACCTTGCGGGCCGTGAATTATATCTGACCGTACCATTGGAAGCTCATTTGCCAGAAGAAAAAAAAATATGATAATTGTTTTTTTACCCTTTTATCTGGCAACAAAACTGACACCTTTTTTTTACAAGGAGTCATGTTTGCATACACCACAATACCTGCGGTCGTAATGCAAACAAAAAACATAACTCTGATAATGTATGCACTGTCCTTGAAGTTGATTGGTCCACACCTGAGACAGCTTTCCTTAGAGCCTAGTCTCACATGGTGTTGGACCAGATGACGCCAAAAGGCGCACAACTCAAAGACAATGCACCATCAGAGTATGAGAGCTCGGGGTAAGCATTTACACCATTGGAACCTCATTTGCCAGAAGAAAAAAATATATGATAATTGTTTTTTGACCCTTTTATCTGGCAACAAAACTGACACCTTTTTTACACCTTTTTTGTGGTCTATGCAAACATGACTCCTTGTAAAAAAGGTGTCAGTTTTGTTGCCAGATAAAAGGGAAAAAAAACAAATTATCATTATTATATTTGACCGTGTTTCACCACGCTGGTCAGTGTGGCCCGGCGAAGGTGAGAGTGCAGAATAATGTTTGGCGAGTCCTCGATTAACGCATCTCCATACACAACGTTTTTGCTTTAACGAGGTTCTTCTATTAGCGAACGCTTTACGCGTGACGCGGAACGCGCCCCGTTATAACGCGGTTTCTGAGCAGTCGACGACGAACCACCTTCGTGAGCTGCGTGGCCGGGCGGTGGGAATTCTGGGTACACGCGGGGAAAGATACACGACGGCTTACCCTCAAGATCGGTTTCTCTGTTCCGCCATGGGATGAGTGCAGGCTGATTTAATAGTGAAAATGCGATTCAAGTTGGCACTTATTGTTTGCGCCCTGTCATGTTAATTCCTCGCTAAACGAGGCACTTTTCAGGTACGCATCTACCGCGTTAAACGAGGAATTACTGCACAATGCTGCACTGCTCTCTGTTGCCCATAATACCTATTACACCGGTCTCTTGCAGATGGTGGGTCACCCATCCATGTACTATCCAGGCTCAAAGCCTGCTTAGTTTCTGACAACTAACGATATCGGGTGCACTGCCCAAAATCATCCAGCTCAAACATTAACAAACTCGTATGTTTCTCAATTTCATTTCAAATAAACAAAAAATGCGTCGGCATTGTCAGAGTTCCAGAGGTGGGCGATGTAACAACTAAAAAAGGCCCTCAGCCTCACCCGATTTGGCAATACTTTAAGGAACTACAAAAAGTTCAGCATTTAGAAACTTAGGGTGCTTTAAGGGCCTTCATAAGTAATAAGAAGATTTTAAAATCAATACGGAATTTAACAGAAATCCAGCGCAGCGTCAGAGAACCAAAGTGAATGTGTTGTGATCGACGCGTGAAAAATGAGATCTTCGCTTGCATCATTTCGCACCAGTTGGAGCTTGTTCTGACCAACAGGGTTAAAAAGTTTGAAGAGAAATATAAAAAAAAATGTAAAGAACTGAAAGAATGTGGTCCTCGGGGCTGACAATACCCCCGATAAGCAATGGGTTCACTTCCTTATTGTACATCGCCAGTAATAATCAAAAAGCAACGATCGTTTGACCATACTTCGCCACGCCGGTCGGCGTGGGTTTGCCGAAGGAAGGGGCAACAGGACCGGTTGAGATGTCATTGGTCACGCGCGTGGTTGGGGCTGGAACTTGGCTCACTGGGTCCAAAGCGCAATGCACGAACCCACCGCAACACCGCTCTCCGCTTGCCCACATGCCTCACGAAACTGCCCAGAAGTCCCTCGACAGCCAAACGTCGAGCAGATAAGTAGACGGTGCCTTGTGTGTTGTTATATACACCGTTTGGAGTTTAAGGAAACTCTGTGTGTAAGAATGTTTCAATATATGCGAAGCACTATTTTAAGGGGAGACTTCTTTGTTGATGATAACGTGACAATTAATATGACATTTGGCAAATCATCCATTACATCCCTATTTATCACGAGGTCCGTCATGTTTATCAGTCATATCATCACATGAAGAAATCTTGTTCCTGATTTCTCACTATCAGCAGACTTGTCAGCACGATTCATCAGTGGACAGCCCGGAGGATGACACCAAAGAACTACTTCGATAGCCGGTCCGATAGGCCCCCTCTCACCCAAGCAAGGACAGCCCTCCATCATGCTCTGTAACGAGTGGTTCGACGCACACCAAATTGGCCAAAAACATCTGATTGCACACTTACTGTCGCAGATGTCACATGCAAAGTTAAGATAAAAAACATTGGGCGACTGGGCTGACAATCACAAATGAGACGTAATTCTAATTTCACTTTGTTCATGGGGTGGCACGGCGATGCGGTGGTTTATTGAACTCTACGACCCGAGGTCAATTCGTGGCTGCAGCTCACACCACCAGTGGGGGGTGACATGTGAACGAGCCCCAGGCAGACCTGCGTCACCAACCTGCACTTACCAGCATTGAGGAAGTATGGTCAAACAGCCCCCCATTGAACCAAGAGGCATAGGGGAGCCCGTCATCCAACAGCGGAGCGATAAAAGTGCTGCAATTATTTATTCATCAAGAAAATCCCCAATGAGTCTCAACAGTATTTATCGGTAGAATCCTCATTTTATTCGTGGCTACACTTGCAATCTTGGTTTAAATCAGGGGTGGCTGTACAGTTTCAAGCTCGCGTTCTCTGCGGTTGTCAGACGAGTTCTCTGATACAAGCATTACAAGCCCCGTAACAAATTTGCCCACCTCTTGTTAAACAGTAGAAGGTTGGAGATGGAGAAGGTGCATCATGGTTCCACCAATTCTGACCCGCCCCTCCTGGATATCTGTGCAAAAGAGCTTCATAGCTCATCAGATTGCTCCAGGATAAATAAATATTCGGATTCTGTAGCTGCACGAGTCATTGTAATGAACTTGCGATGACATTTAAGTACTTAAGGGCCTATGTTGTTTGACTATGCATGAGAAAGAGATTTATAATAACCAAATTGGTAATGCCATTCACCGGGAAATCCTCATCGAGTCTCAAGAAAAACAATTTCCATGAGGTCCCTACATCAGTACGCTTGGCCAATTTATTTTTTAAACAAGTGGTATTTGTGTGTGGGGAAAAAAAACATCTGGAGCTCCACCTGCAGGGTTCGTCGCAAACTCCCGGATTGGTGGCCGAGTCGAGGTGGCTGGCCGTGCGCACCACATCCCACACGAGCGGCAGATGGAGGGACACGGCCACGAAGAGCATGAGGACCCCGCCGCCCAGCAGTGCCACGAACACCGCCAGTCGCTAAGAACACGTGGTGGGGGCGGGGGGGCGGACAGGGGGCAGCAAACGTACAGATGAGCACAAAGACAAAAGCTCCCAGCTCAACCAGTCTACGTAACAAAGGCTCAGTCCTAGCAGCAGCCTCAGCCGCAGCAGCCTCAGCCGCAGCAGCCTCAGCCGCACCAACCTTACCATAATAATAAAAAACTCCGATCCAGGGGCTTACCCTGGCTCCTCCCCCCCTCAACCAGTATATATACAAGGTCGGGTCTCTTGGAATTTCTCTTTACTTGATACAGCAATCGTGCTGTGACGGTTCCACCTGAAGACGGATGCTTGTGTTGCCTCCGAAACGTCGTGATTTTTTATTTTACTTTTATTAATTTTATTTTTATTTTTTACCTATGTGACTTTACCGAAAAAAGCTCCTCCATGTAACCTTTATGCAGACTGTGGGGTCAGTGCTGTTAGCAAACACCTATTAATTAGCCGGGCCTAGAATCTGTGACTTAAGTCTAATTCATCGCTCCGATGTGTTCTGGGGATGTACTGGGTGTTGCTAAGCACGATAAGAAACATTCCGCTTAGCGTACCGGGGGCGAAACTTCTGCAGGAATGGAATAGAAGCTCCAAGCTCGTGAAGCGAAACGTCATTGTTTGTTCCATGACAGTAAATGAGATGTGTTTAATTCTCAAGAGCTGGGGTTATATAAGTGAACCTTAAAGCAAGTCATAACCGTAATTAATTAATTTCTTTTTGGCGACTCCATCCCACCGCGCACATAAACTCCGCGACCCACCTGACGCGGATCATTCTGTTGTCATGTCGTCCAAGCGCAGCAAGGTCGAATGCGCAGAAGAAACAAAACTTGGAAACTTTGATTAGCGCATCGTGTAGAGCTCGTCTCGAGGGATAGATCGCCGTGTCGTTCGCCTTCAACAGACATTAAATGACGTCGCAACGCAGTTTATGCGAGAGCCGGGGATTTATGGGACCCCGGGGTCCCGCCATAAGGTTCAAGTGGCAAACCAAATTAATTCCATGATTTTTTTGTACGTTCATTGGTGACGCGGCTATTTAATCAGAGGAAGCTTTCTGGCTTCCAACCCAGAATTTCAGCGGTGCCAGCTCAGTCCTTTGACCTGGAGCCAACCGGCTACTTATATATTATATGACCTGGAGCCAACCGGCTACTTATATTCCGTCCTTGTGTGTATTTTTTTTCTGCCGTGTGCCACAACAGCTGCTCGTCAGCTGTGCTTCCCACAGCAATCCATTCCGGCCAGGGGGGGGAATCGATGTTTAGCAGCATACCCTGTTGTGATGTTCATGTTTTTTGTGTTTATGGGTGCCGTGCGCTGTGCTCATAACATTGCGCTACTAACCCCAGTGACCTGAATTCTATTCCTGCCCTTGGCTAATATCAGTGGCGAGTTACATCAGTACCCTGGTGTATGCATATTGAACTTGGTTCGCTCGCACCATACGTAGCCAACCGTGATCATCGGAGGTGTGGAACTTCACCACTCATTTTGGCAAAAGGCGAGCCTGGCGCGGATGCTTGCCACACCACCCCCCATCGTGCACTGTGCATGCCTTAATAGGTGCTCGCTGACGGCACTAGCCCCAACAAACTGTATACGAGGTAGCGGCTCTGGCCGCACCAAATCCCTCGTATGCTGTGCAGCCCATAAACCGTTCCCGTTCCAATCACGTAACATTTAACTTCATCGGACCGGAATCGAATCGATTCAGAACGGAATCAGAAGTTAATGGCCATGCGGGAACAGGACGTGTGGCTCAGTTTGGTGCCAGCTATCATAGAGTGCGGTCGTGTTACTACAGTTGTGTGTGCAAAGTACAGAACAATATCTTTGAGGACAGCGGCAATACGCCTCTCTAAATAAAATGAACGCAAACTGCCTAAGCTTTCCGAGATTCAGCGGTGAACGGGATCCCACCCTGTAACTTGAAGACGTCTCGGAATCGGGAATGGGTAAAATGCACGACCAAACTTAGTCGCCAACCGTTTCACTTGCAACTCACGCATGCACGCACAAACGCGAACAAATATACACACACACACACATACTCTTAGGTTTTTTCGGTAAAGTCACGTAGGGGAAAAATAAAAAAATAAAAAATTCTAATAAATGAAAATAACTATATTAAATCACGACGTTTCGGAAGCAACACAAGCCTCCGTCAT
>CM025636.2:9448897-9501276 GCA_014621495.2 Entosphenus tridentatus
AAGCCCCACGTCTGAATCCGTCACATCACGGTCGTTGTGGAGTCTGGCGACAGGCACTACTTAAGTCACTTCTGGTGCGAATCCCCAGTCTTGAAAGGAGCTGTGTGCCCGGTCAGTTGGCCCGCAACGATCCAGTGCAACCGGATTGACGGGTTCTAGATTTGAAGCTTTCGTGACTGCAAGGATTCATATTCTTGGTTCTTTCGGTAATCTGGCTGTGACGGTCCCACCTGATGACGGAGGCTTGTGTTGCCTCCGAAACGTCGTGATTTGTATTGTTTTATTTTTATTAATTTAATTTTTTACCTACGTGACTTTACCGAAAGAACCAAGAATACGGATTGACGGGCTTTATGAGTGGCATTTGGCACACCCTAAGCCGCCGCCATAATACTATATAGTACCCAGTAAACATATCAACGCTGGGTCAACGATGGCATGCGGTTGGAACCGTCGGCCCAACGTCTCATCTTTTACTGGGTATTTACGATGTAGTATATTTGAGCCCAATAACGACCCTGCCACGTAATGGCGCGAGGCGTGGGAGAAACGTCGATTTGCCAAACCGAACGCTGAAGATTTGACGAAGAAAGAGCTCCGTGGCTTCTCTCTGCTGCTGCTGCCGCTACGATAACGATGGGGACCGCACTCAGTCGCATCCCAACAACGACGCACTGGAGACCGTGTGAGGATATTCCCTCCATAAATTGTAACTGCTCTAGAGGAGTTGTACACCCCTAGCTGCCACTGCAATTTAGTGGCCTAATATACAATGTTTCGCTCCGGATGATCGCTGCAAAGTATGATCTGTGTTTTGATTTAGTGTGCTGATCTTAAAGGTGCATTGAAAAATGTTGATACTCCGACTGATGCTCCTACTGTTATGGAGTGACTCATGCAGCCAGCTATGGCTGCAGAGTTTGGTAGTACATGTTGTTTACGTCGTTTATTGTGAGAATTCGGTCACAGTTCCTATGACCACTGTTTCATTGCTTTTATGGCTTTATTTTGGTGATTTTCGAAAAGTTTTTTGGTTTGCCCATGTTTGTTTGTTGTAATACAGTTAGACTGATGGCCTTAATCTAAGTTGTCTTGTGGTTGTTGTTGTTGTTTGACTTGCATCCCACTGGATTTTTGCACACAGTGTTGGTGTACGGTGCTTTTTCTGCAATATTTTGCTGTCTTTTCTTGGATTTTCTGTTTGCACATAGTCACTTTAAGATGTATTCTTGTTCATGTTTTAGTTTTTTATTTGTTGCGGTTGCACCCGATTCAAGAGCCGAATGGCTCACAGGGCTATACCTAATAAATGAACTTGAACTTTGTAGATCAAGGAATCGCCCAAAACTGCGAATGCGATTCGGTGAAAACCATCGGGCCTAAGGGGCTGTCCATAAATGACGTCACAATAAATGTTTTCTCCTACAACATCAGAGTGCAGCGCCACATTAAATACGCACTACAATGACAATAGTTTAAAGCGATTCGAAGCATGTTTTATTTTTTTAGGGGGGAGGTCTGACTTTTTGTGACACCGTGTGACGAAGGGGGGGGGGGTTCAAAAATCGTCCAAAATCGCCTGATGTCATTTATGGACGGCCCCTAACGTCACCGATGACCGTCAAATACAACACACGTATTATGGCGGGACAAGCCGAACTCCACGCAGGCTCCCCCAGATGCCGTAGAATGGCTTTACAACATTGTGGGATTCTCTAAAGCGCGCGTTGATTTCCTTGGTTTTGGTGAGAGGAGGGTCCTTCCCGCTTCGGATGGAGGCGATAAATGATCGATGTCGCCAGGATTTGACCACCATTCAAGCGAGTAACCTGTCTGTAGTAGGGGAGGGGTCATGAAATGGTACTCTGTCTTACAACATCAAAATATTTTTCGATTTAAAGCTTTCGTGACTGCAGGGATTCATCTTCTTGGTTCTTTCGGTAAAGTCACGTAGAATGGAAGTAATAAAATAATAATAAAACATATAATAAAATAATATTTAATGATGTTTTATTTTTATTATTTTATTATTTCCAGAACATCAAAAACATTTGCAACCTGCTGTTGCTGCCTTTTTCCCCAAACACTATACAAAAGAAAAACGTAAGTGCATTGTGCAGCAGTTAAGCGTGTCAGTGGGCGAATTCAAACCTATGCGTGCCTTGTTGTTGCCAGACATTGTGGTCAACAGATACGTAAAACCCCAAGTTTATCACGTGAAAGCACGCGTGTGAAAATGTCGGTGTTTACCCTTGGCTGTTTTGCTATTTACCACATCTCGAACTGTGCTTCCGTGTGTTGTACCACAGCTGACTCTTGCAGTGCATTCCTGAGTACAATATAAACACCACGTGAATGTGTGTGTGTGCCCCAAGCAACAAGCTTTAGTTGTCACAGGCTGGTACGGTATTTAGATTTTACACGTACAGCCCTTTGTCAATCCACTGCTCGGTGAGGGCTGCCCCATACACCGTGGGTCATGGCCGTCTGGAACGCTCTTCCTTCCGATATTAGGAAGCCACTGGAGCTACGCAACTTTTAAATCTGGATTTAAAACTCATGTCTTTAGGACAGCTTTTTGTGTTTAGTTTGTTGTCCTTCCCCCGCACCTCCGATGAGCACGGTTGGCTACGTACGGTGCGAAAGAAGTTCACGGGGGGTTATTTGACCATACCTCACCACACTGGGTAATGCGGGCTGGTGAAAGCAGGGAGCATAGGCGTGGGGCATAGAAGGTGAAGTACAAAACAAATGTTGCCGTCCTGATCTCTGCTGCCCACAACATAGCCCCGCAGCCTATAACACCTGATAAACAGGGTAGTGGCCCAACTAAGACTGCTCAACTTCCCAATCTTTACGACATTGGACACATTCTGGGTGATTTAATCATTGGTAGCCCAGTATTATTATATTGTGTTTTTAATATGCAAGCTTAAAGCATAGAGCCAGGCGCTTATACATCGGTGCCCCGGTGGCGAGATGGTAACTACATCGCCTTGTATACAGGAGGTCGTGGGTTCAACCCCGACCTTGACGCCTGTAAACTTTAATTTGCATATTCTCCCTCTTGTCGCATGCATTTTCTCTGGGTCCTCCGGTTTTTCCCTCCACATTTAGAATCAACACGCGTTTTAGAGTATTTGGCTGTTATCAATTTCCACATGATGAGCCACTTCGTTGAGCCGTCATTTGTGGCCAGGTCGCTTCTGAGTTATATAGCTGAGTGGCCTTTACGGGCAAAAAAAAAGTTATTTATTAACTGGAATGGGTCTTAATGGCAATAACAAAGGAATACACATTAGCTGCAGTCATAACCTACACATAAGGCTTTGCCACCTTTTCCACAGACCAAACGCAGGTGTATTTCTCAGTCAGCCTGAGTCTATACAAACTGTGCACTGTACGGCAATGAAGTTCAACAAAATATCGCTCCCAGATCTCAATACAAATAAATTCCTGCCACCCGAACACAGATGCCAAATTTCCCCGGTCTGGGTAACAACACACCAGACAAGTGGAAACCATGCCTGCCGACCTACCACCTCGAACCTCTCTTATTGTATCTGCCTTGTAAGCGATGTGTCTTTAGAGGTCCTCACAAGGTGAAGTTATGGTTACTGTTCTTTGTTCTTTCGGTTAAGTCACGTAGAAGGGAAATAATAAAAAAAACATAATAAAAAAACAAAAAATAAAATACAATTCTCACGACGTTCGGCCACAACGCAAGCAGCCGTGCGTTGTGGCCAAAACGTCGTGAGAATTGTATTTTTATTACGTTTTATTATTATTATTTTATTATTTCCCTGCAGTCACGAAAGCTTTAAATCGAAATGTTATGGTTACTGATTCACCGAGATAGATCAGGCCACAATAATCCTACAGATTGCCAAATGTAGATGTAGAAACTCCCACCGTACATTTTAAATCAAATTCAAAACATGCTGGACGGGTTGTTGAACTAGTCATGTGACTCAGGGTCACCGCACTCTCTCTGGTCACATTTATTTTAAAACCTCAGTGACCTTTATTGATGAGAGCATACAAAGGTGAAGGCGCAGCCCTGCAATTGCTTACTCACGTTACTGCTGGCAGGTGGCCCTCAACGTGGAGCTCGAAATGGTCACTCTAGGAGGGGGGGGGGGGGTGTTTGGCCTACTCTTCCATGCTGGCAAGGCATTTTAGAAGAATAGGTGGGAGTTTCGGTAAAGTCACGTCGGTAGAAAAATAATAGATCACGACGTTTCGAACGCAACACAAGCAATCGTCATCAGGTGGGACAACCACAGCAAGAAAAAAAACTGCTACGTGACTTTAGAACCAAAGCGTATGGAATTCCTGCAGTCACGAAAGCTTCAAATCAAAATAGGTGGGAGTATCCACACTTTACCTAACTGCACGTGACATGCCAAACAAACTGCACGTGGTGTACCCATTAATACAACAGAGTAGACAGGGGGGGGGGGGATGGGTTTAAGAGACCTGTTGCAACTACCGTGCCGGGAGAGTGAATTGGCAACTTCTGAATGGCAAATCCAGTGTCCTGTAGCAACCATTGCAACGTGGCAGCATCCAAGTGTCACGTTCTGAATTCTACGCCGGACTTACAATCCAAATATTGATACGCTCCCGCACCTCCGATTAGCACGGTGCGAAAGAAGTTCAAACATGCATATGTTTCACTTAAAGATGATAACGCAAATATGTCAGTTTCTCAAGTACGATGGTCACCTTTTGTTTGATGCTAGAATTTTCAATGTTTTGGTAAGACAACCGCAGATGACAATTGCATTTTTGTGAAAGTGAATTAAAGTTGATCTTGGTTGCTGTGCTCTAGAAAACAAAGGACACAGCAGCAACACTGCAGTAAACAAGCCTGCACTGACCAGCGTGGTGAAGTATGGTCATTTAACTCCCACGACCTTGCACGACAGCGTCTGGAGGCCTCCATCCAGCAGTGGACTGGCAAACGGATGTGCAAGTCCAGCACTCTAAAGTATGACGTGAAGGCGAGTGTTGCTTATTTTAGACGGCTAACTTTCTTGAATGATAACACGATCAGCCACGATCAATCCACTGCACAGAAACACAGGTCACTCTTGCAGAAAAAGACTATCCCCCCAGTTTGTTGAGCTCATACCTGGCTCAACAAAATAGACTTTGAAACGTATCTTGTTACCTCCTCTGCGAGAAACATTTTCTCTGGCGAGTTCCCTCCCTTGGCTGACGCTTGAGTGTGTTGTTGTTGTTGTGGAGCGGTGGGTGTAGCGGTTAGCGCTACGCTGTGCTACTCAGCCGATGAGGTGCTAGTGTGGTGTGATGAGGTGGTCTGGCGATGTCATCATCGTTGTGATGGTGTGGGAGTGTGGTTAAACCGATAACGCAGTTTATAGGCGTCGTTCTAAAAATACAATCACGCCTTCTGCAAGACGGTACTGGCTTGATTACAATACGTTCGCACTTTTGTCACGGTCCTTTCTTCGAATGCAAAGGTTCCATGAAAGCATGGGGTCAGTCACGTGGATTTCTTCTCTCCCTGAACTCCTATTTAGTGCCTCTTCTCTAAGCAAATCCACAATTCTCATACCTGATCCACCGCATTCATCTGACCCTCTGTCACGCTGTACTCCTTTCCGAGTGCTATAACTGTCAACCTCATTCAGCAGGAACACAGCGGCACAACGAGGAGGCTCAGAATAAACATCTCATTTGAGAAACAAACATCGCACCTCTTGACATTGATATTCTTTGAAGACACCGGTGTAACGGGCATTGGCATCAAAACGTTAACAGGCCAATGTGCACATCTCCTGCTTGTGCTCTCCGTGAAAGTCGCGTAAAAGCATTCGCTAAATAAATACAACTGTCCGATGGTGGCCATGCAACCAAAACTCGGGGCCACAGTAAGCCACTGTAGTCTGCATTCCTTCAGCAGAGGAGGAAGAGCAAAACGACACCAAATCAATCTTGATTTGAAGCTTTCGTGACTGCAGGAATCCATACTCCTTGGTTCTTTCGGTAAAGTCACGTAGGTAGAAAATAAAATAAATCACGTTTCGGGCGCAACACAAACATCCATCATGAGGTGGGAAAGCATGGTCTGCTGCTGAGGCAGACTGTTTTAAAGGTTTTAAAGGTTTAAAACAGTCTGCCTCAGCAGCAGACCATGCTTTCCCACCTGATGATGGACGCTTGTGTTGCGCCCGAAACGTCGTGATATATTTTCTACCTACGTGACTTTACCGACAGAACCAAAGAGTATGGACACCAATTCTCTGACGAGGCCCTCTCGTGGTGCTCTCGCCGCGTGTCTAGCAGACGTGGACAACGGCGGTTATAACTCCTGAGCATAATTGCACACGCAAGAATATAATGGCAGGAATCCATCACTACGTTAAACCATAAACACTTTTTTTATTTTACCAGGTAAGGCCCGCTGAGCTATTTTCAGAAGCGGCCTGGCCACAAATCATAGCTGAACGAAGTGGCTTATTATTTGGAAATTTACAGCAGCCAAATACTCAAAACGCACGATTCTAAATGTGGAAGGAAAAATCGGGAGGACCTGGAGAAAATCCACGCGAACACGGGGAGGACATGCAAACTCCAAATATACAGGCGTCAAGGTCGGGATCGAACCCACGACCTTCTGCATGCCAGGCGAAGTAGTTAACATCTCATTACACAAACAAATGGAAAATGCAGTAAGTATACCCAGTGACTTTATTACTTGACAGGAATAATCTACACAAAGAACCAAGCAATCGATGGCAGCATTTCACGAGCTTACAAAAATAAAACGTGAAGAGCCTGTGTGTAGACTTCTATAAAATGAGACATTCAAAACTATGGAGAAAACATCGAACAGACAAAATTAAAACGAAATGATCACTTACATGTGTTTTGAACAAAGTTGTGACGAATATATCCATGGCGACATGATATCACACATCCCCCAAAGCTTTCTATACATTCTTCCAAAAAAAGCACGGTTTGATGTGCATGTAAAAGCGTACCATTCACAGCTACCATCTAACAACTATTGTACATACGCACGCACACATACACCAGGCCATCGGCACAAGCAATTACAGTAGTGTATATCTATAGATTGCCAGGAGTGGCTTATTTTAGTTTTTTTTGGCTTATGAATTAAAAAAATCCGTTACACAATTAGTTTCTGCAACCATCAAAAGCAAGGTGGCGGGGTGTGTGTTTTTTGCTCTAACGATAAATGTGCATGGGATGACAGCATGAAGTATAACCGCACATCAACAGTACCCAACGCAGGCCACAGCAACTGGCTGTCGTGTGCGCTCTTGAGGAATTTAAAAGGGACGACCGTCATTTTTGGGTACCAAAAAATGGTTCTCAAACTCAAGTCTTTGGGCGCCAAAGCAGGTGCATTTTACGTCAAAATTATAACCCAACCTAACATGTGCATGCAACACGAACCAAATACCGTGACTTAAAATGTGAATAGGTGTATGTGAAGACAGCCAGGGAGAATTTGGGCCCAAGATTTGTAGTTTGAGAAACACAGTGGTGTGAAGTGGTTGTCATTACTTAATTCTTCCGTTTCATTTTGCGCATTTTGTTTTCTTGCCCAAGTGCATTTGACAGTTTTTTTTTTTTACAATGAACCAGTCGAATGACCCCCACAGATTGCAGTAGCAAATGTGAATGATCCATTTTACACTATACAGTTAATAGATTGAATAGTTTTTATGTTGTTAATACGAGAACAGTACGTTTATTTTTTCAGCAATACCATAGGCAGGAATGTTGTATATTAGACAACAAACCCACTTTTCGAGACTACTTTACAATACTGCACATTTGAATGTGTTTTTTTTACAATTTTGATATCTGCAATTTTAAATAAAATTTCAAATGTACATATACTTTTATAGTCACACACTGACAGCAATCAATTAAAGACTGAACGTTTTGCTTCAGATGATTTCTCTCTTTAAACAAACCCACCCAACTTCTGCATTGACTTCAAGTAGAGGGTTCGAAATCCTCTTATCACATACACACTCCAGGCACTGGATTCTTAGTCCGGCCAAACGTTGTTACAACACCACACAATCAAGGCCACAGCTTTAAACTAAACATTCATGTCTTTTAGGCAAAAGTCTACAGCCTGAGCGGCAACCTAAACAAAAAAGTCCAATATATATAGTTTTGTTTTACCCATTCTTGAGCAGTAGTCGGTTAAAGCCACGGGGCACAATCGGGCAATCGTTCAGACATTGTTGCCAGCAACCGGCACTGGGTTATGTTTCCATTTTTGTAAAAAATTAGTCGGCCTAAATGTGGGGAGAGCAATTTACTGGATCTCACACCACTGCTCCCACCTCGTGGGGGGTAACTGAGATGACAACTTCCCGTCAGAATAGCAGGCGAAGTGTCCCTCTAGCTCCATTATTGTTAAAACTTTTCAAACATGTTTCACTGGTTTAGACAGACTTCTGTTACACGATGCAACTTCCTAAATCAAGTTGCCACAGTTGCTCAAGGTAATTGGTTTGTCACAACAATGCTGGCAATAATGACCCTAAAATTGCCCAAGCGTGAGTATGGCCTTTACTCTAAAGCAGAAACTTAAAGGCATGCAACCGTTTACTGTACCTAGCATTGTAAACAACTTTTTATTTTCCGAATATATGTTTGAATGTTTAAACAATCAGAATATATTCAATAAGTGGCCTTCTTTTAAGATGCGTGGATATCTTTATGGCATTGAAAACACTGTACCAAGCATTGTAAACAATTTTCGATTCCGAATATATTTTAGAATGCTTAAAACAATGCGAATAACGCTGCATGTGGAAAAATGTGAAACACCGTGGATATAGCGTCATGGCATTTTTTTTTTACAACGACCATCAACCTACCCTGTCTCATTCACTTTAAATTGAATCTCGACTCTTGAGTCAATCGTGTGCTCGATGGGTTTAAGCAGTCAGTAGCAAGGAGTGGCTCTAAAGATGAGGCACTTAAGACAGGGTCGTGAACACGAGCAATAAACACTTTGATTAACAAAATCAAATGGCAGCAATTAAAAGCCTTTTTGTGACAACCTCTGTCCATTGTTACGATGGCTCACGTTCCAAGGACAAGTTTGATACATCTTCTAGTATTGTGGGAAAATATTATCAGCTTGAAAAATCTAAAACGGCATTTAATGTAAAAAAACAAACTATGCATTTCATTATGGCAACTTAACATTCATAAGGACCGATGTCTTGAACAGTTACCAATTTGTATCCATAATTAAGTCAGATTGGTAACAAGTGGCAGAACATTTCTTAGCTTAGGATCCCAACAAAATATTATTTGATCTGTCCATAAAATTAACAAAGATGACACGTGCAAAACATTTAAATAATAATAATCATGCATATGATTCTGAGAGGTCATACAAGCAGTGCAACAATTCAATACAGTGTTTGGTGCACTTTCCTATTTTTGTCGTCTCTCTCTATATATATTTAATATCTTTGATTTTGAATGTAAGACCCCCCCCTAAATAAAGTGTACGTAGATTTGATGTCTGAAAAGTATTACCTTAAATAACGCAAGTGCGGCGGAGGTAAGAGAAGGCCTCACAAAACTGTTGGCTGGAGATGCTGCGTTAAACGTTTGCTAAATTCGTACCTGTCGAGATGGTACATGTTTGCATTGTGAATATCGCATAATTGGATTCAGTACACAGTTATCCTACAGTTAGTGTTAAACACCTCCATAGTGCATTTCTGTGATTCACCATCATCATCATCATCATCGTGGTTGCTACAATATTTCTTAGCATTATCCCACAATTCCCTCCAAATTGAGTTTTGTGATGCCCACTGATCAAGTGTACCGGCTTACAAACAAACCGCAAACGTGTAAAAAAAGACACGCAGCAGAAAAACGAACATAAATAACACGAAAGTTAAATATACAGCCAAAACCAGTGTCCGAGAACAGATTGTGCAACAAAAACAAAGAAAGATAACAGCAGCTTAGTTCGGCGTTCAGTGCAAGGAAGGGGGGGGGGGGGGGGGGGGGCCAAAAAGGCCCCCTCGTTTCCCCGCGCCCCGCCGGTGGTCGCGGGGGGGGGGGGGGGCCCTCACACGTAGCAGGGCCCTTCTTCCTCCCCTTCGTCCTCCTCGCCGCTCGGATGGAACTTGTTGAAGTGGACGCTGTATTCCGCCTCGGAGCCCACGCTGTCGGGCTCCGTGCACAGCGACGCGTCCAAAACTCCGCCGCTACCGCGCCGGCTCGCAGTCCGCGAGCGGCCTTGTGCAGCCTTCCTGGCCTGCTCCTTGTCGCACCAGCGGTCCAGAACGTTGTCCGGATCGATCATGGCATTGATGACTGCGGGAGAGCAAGGTCAGAGAGGCACCTTTCACTCGACGACTCTTGCAGGTGTCCGAGTAAGAATCTTGATTTAGACTGGAGGAACCTGGTAAGCTACGAAGCCGCGCAGATGCCCAGTAGGTGTGAGCGTACCAACGTGCCGCACATTGTATACGATTGTGAGAACAGAACCCGGTACCTATCCGGGGAAGCATTGGGGACGTTTGGGCGACTACTTTGTCAATGATGTTTTGCATGCGAGAGGAAAATTTAGTACGTGGAGAATGTAATGGGATACCACTCACATGTCCAACAGTGGATTAACCATGAATGATGATAAAGTCTGAGGCTTGCATTAAAATGTTTTAAACATACAGAAGTACACTTTATCATATCTGTAGATGTTTTATTTCTTTATTGTGTCTTCCTCTAACAGCGGCGAGACGTCAATGCCTTGTAATGAATGTGTAATCGGTTCCGGAGACACTTGAGTATGCACTGTGACCCTTCATTGAGAAGTGCTGCTAATCTGCTGCCCCATTTAACACGGACTGCAACAACGCTTTCAGTAGGGTGTAGTGGAACAAAATCCACTGTTGTACTCGAATATGCTGTATCATCTATGCTCCCCGCCTTCATCAAGTCACACTGACTAGCGTGGTAAAATATGGTATAAAACAACACCCCATACACAACCCGCAATGGTTTGGGGGCCAACGTAATAATTCAGAACATGTTGGTAGTTCTCAAAAGTTGGCCAACGCAGTGGTACAAAGTGGCCTGTTCTTGAGATAAATATCAGAGGTTCTTCAGCAATACAGAAATTGGTGGCTATATCTTGCCAAAGTGACGTATTACAAGTGTTGCGTGGTAGAAAAGGATGCTGAAGCCGGTCATGTAGGGGCTGACGCCAAACCGTTTATTTAGGGCTTACGCCTAACACGGGGGGAGGGGTTAACACGAGGGTTATTAACTAATCTCCCCAGGGGAAGGGTACTGGGAGTTCCCTACACCCCACCAGGCTATCAGGCTCTTCCCACAGCACTGACCGAGGGTTCAGCCAACTCGGCCAGCCGGGTAAAGTAGCCCTTTAGCCTGGCTCTCAAACCCCCTATCCCGGAGCCCCCTACCTCCTACCCACTCGCTCCTCTGACTCTCGGCGAAGACCCCGTCCACGTCACGGGTCTCCCCTCAAATACCCCGGGGGGCATGACGTCACTTTACCCTGACGGCATTCCCCCGAGGCGAGTGTGACCTGACGTCAGCACTCCACTCGTCAACACAAGCATGGGCTTACATGTGAAATGTGCTCATCAAGCTCTAAGAGCAAAGTTCTGCAGAAAGTCATCCTGGGCAAATCTTTAGTTAATGTTGGAGCTCTGTATTCACTTTTCTTCTTCTAAGCCAAAAGCCTGATCATTGCGTGGGGTCAGCTGCTGAGATTTTCTGTCTCCGCAAGCTTCAATTCCGTTGCCTGTCCTCTCGTCACATCCACCGCCCCCCTCTCACTTCTCGTTCCACCGCATCCTCCCACCTCGCCCTCGGCCTCCCTATATCCTTTGGTGCCCTTTACCGCTGACATCTCCGTAGACCTAGGTCAATGGGTCTCTATGTGAGTGTATGGGTCTGTATGTGAGTGTATGGGTCACTATGCAAGTGTATGGGTCTCCATGTGAGTCTATGGGTCTCCGTGTGAGTGTATGGGTCTCCATGTGAGTGTATGGGTCTCTATGTGAGTGTATGGATCTGTATGCGAGTGTATGAATCTCTATATGAGTGTATGGGTCTCTAATCTTCACAGCCCTTCTAATTGCATCTTCTTCATCTCTTTTCACCACGTGCTGCAAACCACCTAAGACTCACCTCCCTTGCTTTCTCAAAAATATAATGAAACCCCACTAAGACTCTAACTTCTGCAGCTCACTCCTGACCGTGCTGCTTTAACAAACATAATTCATCACAAGTACGTGATTTTAGGGTTTACGTCACGTAAAATGAAATGGCTTTGAGAAGTTCCAGTCGAAGATTTATCCATACACACAAGCACAGGTGACATCTTACCTTCCAGCTGCCTTTCAACTGTTCGAAGGTCCCTCAATATGGACGCAATATCCTGAAAAGACATAAATCATCAAAGAGCTCAAGATAATTGGTTGCAAAAACGATGGCCTCACCTGTGTTTGCGATGTCAATAAAATTTAATGCTGAACAATCTGCTCCGTTTTCCCACACAGATAATTAAGGTAATCTCTTGACATTGCACGGTAATTAACCTTAATGGTACTGCCATTAGACAGCATGTGCCAACAGGGCTCTTCTTGATCTCCATCAAGATGTTATCAATCATTTAAATGATGCTCCTGTTTCGTGTTGTGTCCAGAAGACCTACGCAACATGCAATTTGCAAAAGGTACGAAGCTTGGCTCGAAGTTTTTTCTTGTTGAGCGTTTCTAGATTTCCCGTGAAACATCTGCGCCACCGTCCTCTGTGATTCATAAAATAAGAAAACTCTTTCCCTTGTCTTTACCCTCTTCCCCCCCCCTCTTCCCAGACTTCCCCTGAGTGTGCTGGTCATTATTCTTCTCCTCCCCCTCCCCATTTAAATCGTCATCATTCGCCCTTGCACGAGTTCCCCAATTGGCTGGGGTAGCGGATGCTGCCCCTTTCATTTTTCGATTTAAAGCTTTCGTGACTGCAGGGATTCATCTTCTTGGTTCTTTCGGTAAAGTCACGTAGAAGGAAAATAATAAAAATAAAACGCAATAAAATACAATTCTCACTTGTATTTTATTATGAGAATTGTATTTTATCAGGTAAAAATTTTATTATTTTATTATTTCCCTTCTACGTGACTTTACCGAAAGAACCAAGAAGATGCCTCTTTCATGTTGGGTTTCCGCCGCGCCGGAATGGATGTTTGCGGATATTTTTTTCTCTATCCTTTTGTTGGAACCTCTCGGTGTGGTGTGCCGTGAGGGCCCGCATGTTGTTGTAATACAGCAAAACCTTGGATTTCGAGCATAGTTCGTTCCGGAAACGTGTTTGTAATCCAAACGACTCGTATATCAGTTGTGATCATGTGACACTCGGCAGACAAAGCGTATACACGTACTACTCGTATTGCAAGACCTTGCTCGTTTATCAAATTAATATTTAGTTAAAAAATGTGCTCGTCTTGAAAAACACTCGCAGACCATGTTACTCGCAATCCAAGGTTTTACTGTAAAACATAATTTTTTTTAAAAAGATTACTCTACCTTGTTGGATGTCTTCAGCAGCGGAACTTCGCTGTCGGAGTTGAGACGAGACTCGATCTCCGGCCAGTTTCTCTCCTCGTCCCGCAGCAGGATCCTACGGACAGCCGATTCCATTCGTGACTTTTACAACTAAAACCTCCAAGTGACGTTGTCATTGTCAAAAGACCATTAACAACACAAGGACACATTTTGAGACGATTGGAAACTTGGGGTGTGGAGCGGTGGCGAAAGGGTTAGTGCGCCGTGATTTGAACCAGATGATCTCCGCAGTTTGAATCTCGGTCACTGTCAGTGACGAGCAGTGTTTGAACCAGTCGTGGGACCCCAACCTTCACCAACACGCGTTGACCAGCGTGGTGAAGTATGGTCAAATAGCCCCCGTAACGGACACGACAGACAGGACTGACAAAAGGGCTGTACTCTTACTCTTTGGTTTTTTCGGTAAAGTCACGTAGGTAAAAAATAAAATCAATGAAACTAAATTAAATCACGAGGTTTCGGGGTCAATACAATTGTCCTTCTTCAGGTTGTCTGACACACTTAAGCGGTTGTGCTTTCGCTACGTTGTCCCCATCTGAAGAAGGAAGCTTGTGTTGCGCCCGAAACGTCGTGATTTAATTTAGTTGTTTTCATTTATTTTATTTTACTTTTTACCTACGTGACTTTACCGAAAAAAGCCAAAGAGTATGAATCCTTGCAGTCACCAAAGCTTAAAATCTAAAAGGGCTGTAGATTTACCATTCATTATTCTCTTGTTTTCCTTCCCCTGCACCTACGATTAGCACGGTTGACTACATATGGTGCGAAAGAAATCCAACATACATACATTATATACTCATGAAAAATGAATTTTCCAAACATCCCAAAATAGGGCCGTCCTAGATGAATAAGAACAGCTCATTATTTGAAATACAAAATGCTAAAAGTTTATCATATTTTATATTTTCATAGCCCTTTGTCAATTAAATGCCAGACAAAGGCTTACCCCTGCTCCATCGCGGTCATGGAGGTTTTTTGACCACACCTCACCACGCTGGTCAGTGGCGAGTTGGTAAATAGAGGTGCCCAAGACTGGTTCAGACATTGCTTTCCACTGAAGTTAGATATAGCCCAGAATGCAATGTGCTAACTGCTGTTCCACCAATCGACTCGAATTATATTGAAGACCAACAACCACTATGTCATTGCTTGTGTAAAACTGTAATAACAATGTTAGCATAATCCATTTCACCTAGAGATTGTTTTCTCCACAGGCCACGTGTATGCCTTTCATTGCCTTGACCTCCTGGCAGGCTGTGGATCGGGCCTCCCCACCTCTAGATTATTATACATCTCTATGGGTTGTAATTGAGTTTAATGGCTTTGTACAACTGCACTGCCGAACAAAAAAAAAACGGTGAAGCTGCAATGTTTAACACAGGATATTGTATGTATGTTGAACTTCTTTCACACCATACGTAGCCAACCGTGATAATCGGAGGTGTGGGGGAAGGACAACAAACTAAATGCAAAAGCAGTTCTTAATAAAAAATTGTGCAAGAATTTAAGAATGCAACAAAGTTACTTGCATAAATTTAAATGTTTAAAGATCGCTTTATAATGCACGCGTAGGTTAAAGCGCTGGCACCGAATATATGCGTGTTTGTGAGATTCCATGTCACATTTCCTTGCACAGTAAAGTGATTCTAAAGAACGGAGGAGGCTCCCTCAATGAACTGTTTTTTTTTAGCTTGGTACAGCTTGCAATCTTACCTGGCCAGAATAAGTCATATCTGCGGTTGCACTCTGCAAAACGTGGAGTAAATCAACTGAACGCACCTCATTTTGGTTGCCGTTCTGTCAGTGTTGCTGCGAATCTTCTGGGACAGTTGTGCGACGGAAGACAGGATGAGGTTATCCAGCTGCATCTGTTTTGCCAGAATGACAAAAAAAATCCTTTTATTTCAACAATACGCAGTCCACATTTTTCGCAGACTCAAATGTCAACGTGTCACACAGGGGTGACAGCAGCTCTGAGATTGTATGATTGTCTCTTAATTTCAAACTCTGCTGGTTCAAAATCCAGACTAGCAGCCTTGGCTGGTTGCATACAAATGGTACAGTGGCATAAAGAATTCACGTCTTTTAGAGCAGCCATTATTCAGCCTTATGTTCCATGTGTTCAAGAACTATAAAGATACTTTACTAATAGGGGTTTTCCCCTTTTGTCTGGCAACAAAACTGACACCTTTTTCAAGGAATCATGCTTACATTAACCACAATACTTGCAGTCAAATGCAAACAAAAAACAATACTCTGATAATTTATGCATTGTCTTTGAAACTGATTGGTCCACACCAGAGACAGCTTTCTTTGGAGCCTAGTCTCATATGGTGTTCGACCAGATACTTATTTAAAGAAAAAGCCACTGTTTGTCAGTGGTTTAATGGTGCAAATCGACCACTCTAAAGATCACATTCCATTTTCAACAATAGTATCCGGTTTCATGGCTTTGCTATTAATATAAATCTTATTAACTATGATACTCACAGCTGGTGATACAACCGTTTGTTACCTTAGATACTCTGTATGTGGGTGTTCTAAACATTGAAGGATTGAGCGGAACATCTAAACATTGAAAGATTGAGCAGTAGCATACTGGTAGGAACCTCCTGGTTATACCAGCCCACAGGGGATTATTGTGTCCGTGCGTCCGTCGTGCAGGGAGGGGCTGGGTGGGGAGGGGAGGGGCTGGGTGGGGAGGGTGAGGAGGGGCTGGGTGGGGAGGGTGGGGCTGGGTGGGGGGTGGGAGGGGTGGGGCTGGGTGGGGAGGGGAGGAGCTGGTCACCCCGCGGTGCCCTTATAAAACTCAACGTTTAACCTACTCACGCCGGCTTGTGCCCGTCCTCACAGTCGGGCATATTTGCGGAATACACCACGCCGCCGTTGACCCTACCAGCTCCCTCCGCAGGAATGTGTTTATTAGAAGCCATGATCAATCCACTGCTAGACGAAGGAAATCCCCTTTCTGTCACTATCCCTCAGGATCCTGAGCTGTCACCATCCACCTCCTTCTTGCACGTGAAATGATGTACAAGGGATTGATCAAGTTTTGAAATCCAGTCAAGAACATTATTGGATGTGGAATAAACCTTTGTTTGACCGCCAGAAAAAGGTGGATACAAGAGGCAACTGTTCACAGTGCGGTCCACAGTGTGCAGTTTGTCCCAGCTGCAGTGCGGATAATTCTGTCTGTAATCATTGCTACTCGTGCATCAGACATTGTCCACATCGCCTGTGGTAAGTTCTCATGTATTTTATGATCGCGAAGCGAGGATGAGGTTCGCACCGTACGTAGCTGACCATGCTGATCGGAGGTGCGATTAGAACACTCCACATTTCACTCAACATCGTAGACCTGCGCACAGTAATTGCCCACAGTTCAGACACTCTCTCCTCCTCCCCAGAAGTGCGCTACCTCGTCGCGTGTCCACGTCTTGCGTTTGCTTGCCGAGTCGGGCTTGCTGCCCTCCCCGGCTCGGTAAGGCGCCTCTGCCCCGCAGGTGGTTTGTCCGTCAGCCAACGAGTGTGGGGGAACTTTGCGGAAATTAATCGCCTCGTCTGCTATCCTCTGCACGAGCTGGACAAAAAAAATAAACGAGGAAAATGACACGTGTGCACGGAGTCTGTACCACTTAAGAAAAAAACGAGCCGTCACATGGCGCGTGATGTTGCCAAACGATGCCACACGTCGTCATTGGGAGGTGATGTTATCGTCTTGGGCAAAATTACTTATCCACTATAAAAAAAAAAAATTGTAAACGTTTGGATAACCTATTACTAAATTTGCCCGGTATAATTTTTTTTATTCAGATGGGATCATCTATACAGCTCCATGACAGAGAGAGACATGAACAGAGCTGCTGCATTAATGCTTTGAACCCAAGATGTAAACTGTTAAACAGAACAAACCAAAACATTCATAATAATTCATAATAAACGTTTTTGGGTTAGATCGCGTTAATTATAACCCTCCACCACCCGACATGGCCAATTAGTAAAAAACATTCAGGTGACATAGAGTTGTTCCATTATCCAGTGTGCTGCTACTTAGGGTGTTTTTGCAAATGACATAGCCAACGATGGACTATCCACATTCCCAGAGCTTGAGACAATCACTGCGCCAACTTTCCACAAGGAGTACTCAATTTGATCACAAACGGAGGAGTGCCAAGCCAAGTCACCCCCTGGATTTTCACTGGGCCCCCATACGATTACACGTCGAACACCAACTACAGCGCCACCCAGCCAATGCCGACAATATGGCCACGCCTCTGCATAATCCACACACCCCGCCCTGCAAGCCACCGCAATACAAGCATCTACCATCGTCATCGCCATCGCCGCCGGCACTACCACACCCAGCGATCGCCGACCGCCACAGTTTGACCCTCTGACTCACCTGCTCCTTGGCCTCAATGGTGGAACCGGGGGAGGGGGGCCCATCGCTGACGGCCACTCCCGCAGCCGACGAGCTGCTACTCACGGAGTTGGGCTCGGTGCCGGCCACTTCGTGAATCTCGCGTGCCAAGATGGCCAGGTCCTTTGCCAGGTCCTGGCTGATTCTGCAATGGGGATCAGGGTTGACGCTTTTAAAAGGCGTTAAAAATACTATTGCATCTCAACGCACTTTTTGGGGAAATGGGTAAGAAGGGAACGTGACAAACCCTGGGCACCAGAGCCCCACATAAGCCTGACAAAACAGCCGTTCCAGGAAAAAAAGATGCTTCGACAGGAATTGAAGACGTGGCCACGTCGGTTGTGAAAAATGCACCAAAGATAAAGATCCCCCGTATAGCCTTAACAAACTGTTGGTGGCAAGTGCTGTTATAGCGAGCACCTATCAAGGCCGGCACAGTCGACGAAGGGGTGGGTGGCCAACACCACGCCCGACCGCCTTTGTCTGCCCAGTGGTGATGTTTCTACACACCGCACCAGGTACTCATGAGGCCGAGTCGACCTAGGGGAGGCCCAGGACCGGTTAAGATAATCGTCACTGGTGTTGGCCATAAGTGTGAATCGAATTCGGGTTGCTAGGTTCATAGCGCAGCACGCCAACCTCTACAATACCGCTCCTCGCACTACATCAGCCATCGTGAGAGCACTATTATAATGTCTGAGTACATATATCGACACTTTTCTGTGATGGCTTTCGAAATCTCAAGTCGGGATATGTTCGAAGGGGTGACCGTAAATTTGAAGTGGAAATGGTACAATTTGAACTCAGAAGTCAGTTCACAGACTAATAATAACTCTGGGGTTAATAATATTAATAAAGCCCACGTGTCAGGCATTTTGTTAAAGAAGGCCCTACCTGGTACATACGGACAATTCATTTTTACGTACTTTTGCATGTGTCGTATGAAATTTCAGAATGATGAAGGTTTGCACAGAATGGCGAGCGGCCTACGCGTAACACTGCATTGCACTCGCGTCTCACGGACTAGTGAGATGAACTAAGCCCCCCTTCAACCAACCACACGGATTGCAGGTGTGTGTGTCGCCACATCCGGCGCGTTAGGGGGATTGCCTAGAAGTGGAGGGGAAAGCGTTACCTTTCAGGATTGTTATCAGAAATGTTTTGTTGCATCACTTTGGTACACACCCATAATTCAGTGCTTTGGAGGGAACAATTGGTGGCTCACGTAGCTTTGTAACACTCCCAAACTTACTGGGCTGCAAGTTACTTACAATGGAGTGTAAAATAATGGGCTTGCAAACCCCATGCATTCAGTATTATCCCCTCGTATTCCTCGGGTTTATCTAGGTACTCTGGTTTTCTACGCACACAAAAAAACACCCTTTGCATATAATTAGCCAACATTCCAAGGAAGAACCCTCATCAAACCAAGTCTTGAGACTCAGGATATTCTAAATGTTGATTAATGAAATTAAAAAGAAAAGGGTAAAACATCCCCAGGAAATCAACTAACGCAAAGGTGGAATGATGAGATGAGTCCATGCAGTGAAAGCCTGTGGCAATGCAAGACCTTTAAAATTATTCATCCAGCAGTGGAAAGACAATGGTTGATGATGAAAAATTCAAATTTCCTATAATTTATGTTAGTTTATGATTCATTTGATACGAGGTTTTAAGAAGAGGAATTAAACATTCACCCTTTCACACTTTACAACCAATCTTTTTTCAGCCTTCTAAACTAACCTTAAGTCACCGTTGGGATGTTTTCAATAAAAAAAAAGTACAATAATACCGGCAGGTATACTTTATGGCCTTCTTAACAACACACGCGACTCTTTCGAAGAGCGTAAAGTGTCGTGTAAATGAAGCCACTTAACATTACGCCCAAAACCTGACGGGGTGATAGAATGGTGCAAAGCCGATTCAAGCTATTCAATTCATTTTACCTGCCACTCAAGATAACTGTGTTGTTTCTGAAAACCATATTAGCATGAAAAAGTGTAATTGTAAAGCACTTTACAAGACAACCCCTACACCAAGGCCATTTTAAAGCTTATTGATAGTCACACGTTTGTTTTCAGTGTCAACGAATTCCGTGGGTTTTAACGTAGATTCATTATTAAAGGAGAGCAATTAACAGGACTTGAAACTGTGTTGTAGTTGTTGAAAGGGAACTATTCGTTGAGTGTTGTGAGCGTAGCACTGGATGATGATGGTGTTGATGACTTCGCACATTTTATCCAACTTTCACAGGATCACGATTTCAGTATACGCGTGTTCGCGTATTGATGCCGCGTAAAACAACATCGTACAATTGTCTTGCAGGAATTGCGGAACCAGCATTGCAATCTCAGAAGTGCTATTAACTTCTTTGCTGCCAATTCTTGGATTGTGACATCTTGGCAAATACAAGGCATTGCTAAACATTTACAACAGCTCTTCTCCATCAGAGGTTATTTTGGGTTAGATCGTGTAAATATAAATGTGTCGTTAATCCCGCCACCACGTGACACGGACAATTAGTATGGTTTGTCACGTAAATAAAACATTCCAATTTGTGACGTGTTGGAGAGTAAACCCACAACATTTACAATTCGAGTACAACGTTTCGCCAGTAATTACAACCAGCAACCAACACATCGATGTGCTGTACTAGTCACAAATTGGCATGTTTTGTTCACGTGACAAACCTTACTAATTGGCTGTCGGTCGGTGGTGGCGGTTTTATCGACACATTTATATTGACGCGTTAACAAAAAAAACCCTCTATTTTAGATATTGGTCACGAAAGTCTACGTGTTAAACCAGCAATAACTCCTGTACTGGAAAATATATTTACCAAGGGAATCACATTTAATTTATTTATTAGCCCATTTAAATGAACAAACACATGGTTATATGTTTATATATTATTTATTTGTACAGCCCTTTGGCTAATGGTCGGGTCGCACAGGGGGTAGTACTACTGAGTTGGGACTGCTGGGTTCAAATCTGGGCAGACACCTGTGATTAAATCTGTCTCTCCAGTGCAGCAAGTTAATGGTTTCAGCCCAGTCGCCAATTACTGCACAAAAAAGGCCATTGCATTCCATTTTGTTCACTGCATTTGGCCAAGTACTAGCTCCATGACGGAATATTTTCAGTTTTATTGATATGTGATGAACACCTTTTGCAGACCATGGAAATGGCGTGAAACCTAGTGCAGATAAAGAGACCTCGTGATAATCTGTGGCGTCGCCTCATCTTACAGGGCCATTCCCCGAGACAGGGTGATGCAATGCTCACTGGAGAGTTCCGAATTGATTGCAATATACTTCGGTAACCAGCAACATTTTTTAAAATTAAGAAAAATCATGCACATGCATGGATGCTATAATGCTTTCCAAAAATAACTTGTCCTTGGAAGTGTTTAATTAGCGATACTACCTCCAAAGCTGAAAAATGAGATGCCATCACGTGGCGCACAACATGCGACACAGTGATATTATATCACAAGTAATAATGTCATGGAGATAAGAGGCACGCACGTGACATGTGACATCATCTCCTTTGCCGAAAAGGCTGTCTATTTAGTGCTGCTCTTTTCATTGCGGAGCTTATGCCAACCCTTTGATCCATTTGGCCAGTTTTCTCTCGGGCAAATCTCGGTAGCAACACAAGTTTACACAAAATGTCCATTGGTGATGGGCATCATTTTTACAAGTGTAATCGTGGACTTGCCGGTACAGATGGACAGGCCAGAGCTAACAAAATAACACTCCCAACTTTCATTAGAAAGCGTCAAATGGAATCCGTCCGCTGCCACCACACCGACCCTCGCAGCGCCACGCTCCTCACCGGGCGATCTCCTCACTGTGGTTGTTCCAGTCGCGGATGTAGTCATCATCGTCGGGCAAACGCGAGCGGCGCTTGCTCGACCCCACGGCGGAGGAGGAGGCCCGGTCGGCTCGCGACGACGCCGCCGCCGCGGCCGCCGCTACAGCTGTGGGGGAGGGGCGCACGCGAGGGGGGGCCGCGGCGGTGGCGTGCTTAGGGGAGCTCGAGTCCTCCTCCGACGTGGAGGTGTAGTCTGTGGGGCAGCGGCGCCAGCGAGTGCCTGCCGTGCCCGGCGTTGCATGCGCGGGGGGCCGCGTGCATTCGTTGCGGGGGGTCGGCGCATAAAGCATGCCGGTGGCACATGCGGGATAGTGTTGTCGGGGAGGGGGTTGAGTGTAACGTACGTGCATGTGCATTCACGTGCGGGTACGCGAGTTTTGTGTTAGTGAGCAAATACGTCAACGTTCACATGCGGGTACGTGTACGGTTAAATACGCGAACGTGTCATCGTGCGATAAGGCAAGCAATTTGCACGGGTGCGATTTGCACGCGCGTGCATGCACGGTGATGTGATCAGCGTGCGTTGTTCATTCTCGTGAGGTAAGTGCGAGCGTCGAGGGTGGAGAGGGGCGGTGAGGAATGTTGTGGTTTGGGTGAGCATGTCCGTGTGTGTGTGCGTGTGTGCGTGTGTGCGTGCGTGCGTGCATGCATGGGCACGCGCGTGTACAAAAGCAAAGCAGCACCCAGGAGTAGTGGAGAACACAGGGAAGGGAAGTGCAAATCCACAGCAAATAGGAGACAAAAACAAAACAGAATGACCAAAACCCCTCGGTAGAGCACAGGACACCTTCAACATGCAGCACCAGTTGAAAAACAAAACAGCCCAACAGTTATGCCGAGGTCAGGTTAACGTAATAACGAGTACAAACAACAAGTGACTATTCTCAAGGAGAGAATGTCCCAGGCTACCCCAACATGAGATTGACACCCTGGAAGAGGAAAAAAAAACTTTTAAGTTACCACCAGGGGCTTGATATTGCACTCTAGCTAAGTCTGCCAATGCGGTATATTTTAATACGTCAAGAGTTGTGTCACTTTTGTGCTACAATGGTGCACCTGGCTGTAACTTTAAGTCTTTGTTTCTCAATAACAAAGCTTCAAGCGTGCGTCTTGACAGCCCAGGACACAGAGCATAGGTGTGTAGCTACAAGATTGGAGTTAGTAGAACACTACTACCGATGGTTAATATACTTTTTAAACCACCATTATCGCATGGGATTTTGGAATTCAATCATTGCCGACCACGAGAAACCTCCGTTCACTCCTTGAAACTCAAGTGCCTTCATATACGTAGCTGTAATAAATAATCGGCAGATATGTGTGAGCCCGAGTCTATATAGATCGTACCTAGGGTTACCGGTTACTGATTGTGTTTGCTTTGTTAAATTACACTTTTTTCCTCCCTATAGTTTTGTTCAGAAAAGAACATTCACTAATTTTAAGTACATACCGATAGTCACTGTTTGTATCGCGACCTATGTAACCATAATTGTCACAGGATGCCCATGAAATAGCCGAGCAAGCTCATTGGGCCCTTCCTGCTGAAATACATCGAATCTAAATCATTACGTAGAATTGCGATGGTGTTGTTGCCACCAGGACCACGCTTCACTGTTAATTTGCTTCACTTAAAAGCAGAACATGTGGGGCCTTGGAGGCAGCCTTGCGAGCATAACAATCATTTAGATTTTACAACCAATCGTGACGCGTAGGAATGCCAACCTGGGAATACATTTAATTGGTTTGCTACGATAGCTACTGGTGTATATATATATTGTTTTTATGAAATGAACGTTTAAATAGTATAAATTGTAGCAAAATAATCATCATCATCATCATCATCAAAATCATCAAGGAATGTGAACAGGGTCTGAAGATAGCACTGCCGACTATCAAACGCCATTGCAAAGTGCATCTGCTGCGCATTCTTGTCAATGGCATTGTGGAGTGCAAATTCAGCACTTGTTGACTGTGTGGCGAAATGTGTGTAAAACTGTAAAATGATGAAAGGCAATTCCTGTTGCTGGGCAGAAAATATAACTGGATGTTATAACCTCTTTGGATATATATGATCTGTAGATAATCCCAAAGAGGTAAAGTGCAAGTCGTAAAAAAACGAATGTAAAGAGAGTCAATTTTGTGAGCATGTTAATTGATTATTTTGGTTGCTGGATATTTCTAGGGGAGATGGGTGATTAAACTCTCATCAAAATAGTAAAACCTGTAGTACGTGTGAGGTTGCTCGAGACAGACCAGGGAACGGTGACTAAAATAACAGGAGCCGGCATTTTTTTCGAATTCAGTAAAACAAAAATTCAAGGGCCGCAATGCATGTTGGTCATTAATAAATAACGGTCACAAAGCAGTTCTTGAAGAGCCGCATGCGGCTCCTGAGCCACAGGTTATAATAAACCAACCAACCAACCAATCATGTTTCAATTATTCATTCCGGTTGTGACATTGGCCGTGGCCAGACAATACATCCATTGCCCTCATGAATTATTTCTCTGGCAGACTCAAAGAATTTGCATACTGCAATTCTTCGCCTCGCTTCACGCAGCATAGTACAGAAGCAATCTGTTTACTATACTGGGCATCACTCTGTGGCATTTCAACGTGGCACATTGAAGACACAGACCCCCTGAATCTGTATTGGCTCAAGAAAAGCGTAGCGTGGTCGTATTAAGGGATGGTTATGCATGCGAAAAAAAATACCCCCAATTATGGAAAAAAGAGGAGTTCAGAGAGATTATAATCTACAAATCACAATTCTAACAGACCAGGAAAGGAAGTCATAACCTTGTATTTAGATTAGCCAGGCATTTATGTTTTACATTTGAAAGGGGTGACATCTAGTCATAGCTTGAAAATTGTTGAGTTATATCAGGCCTTAAATAAGAATATAACCAGAATTGATCATGAGACTGCATAGTTATGTTGATGCACTATCTATGCTACTCTTTCGCAAATGTTGTGCAAGTCAAGAATGCATTTTGTGGGCAGGATATTTTATGGTACTACTTATAACAAGATCATTATGTCGTGCCATTTTTCTTTTTTTAAACTTGCCAGAATGGAGGAATGCAAAATAAACCTCAAATGTTTACCTACCCCTGCAGTGCTCTGCCACGTGATTATCCATACACTGCTAAGCCACAAACGTAGACAGATGCTAAGATATGTACTGCATGAATTCAGAAGGCATCAAGAATCGACAACTGGAAAGACTGCAGCTTCAAAAAATGCAGTTGGAATCCTGTGGTTAAAAAATAAACTAAGTGGATAGCAAACGTGTGCGTGCATGACAATCACCACGTTCCCTGCCCATACAGGCAACCTGCTAGATTTCCGGTTAAGCCAGTATAATTCAACCTGAACCATGTCCCACACACCAATGCACGGGCAGGGTTGATTTCACAGACATATTAATCGGTTTCTGATTCAAGAACAGGGTTCTAAAAGCCCTGAATGCCAGGTGTGGTGGATGCCATTTTGAAATTGACTTTAAACATAATTATGAATCTAAAACCTCGTGTGGGAATTGAACTGATTTGAGGTATCTATTAGATGGTAGTGGTGAATGTTATCCTTTTCCGTCGATTTTCTCTGGACCCACTAGATTTCTACAACATGCCAACTCCTCAAGTATAGCATTGGCCAAACATCCCCGATACAGGACTCTCCTAGAAAATTCATCTTGGGTAAATAATTGGCATTGTAATTTATTCATAGTGTTCCTACTTAACTTGGTTGGTGTTACATGCTTTAATTTCTTTTGCAAGTCTAGAGTAATACAATTGTTGGGCCACTTGAGACTGAGAATCACTGATGATTAACATTGTCATTATACTGCTTGACCAATTTATTTTTGCTTGGTAAAACTATAAAAAAATAAGCCAGCTGCCTACTTTGTGTCTTCAGAGGCCACCTCGTGGCCTCAATGGTGGGGGTGACCTTACACGGACGATAGCAATGACCATCTACCACATTCACCCCAAAGTCAGCTCACCAAGCGATCGCGTAGTTACGTCAATGACAGCAAGAATGAATCGCAGTTGGGATGAGGGCCGTTGACACCGGCACTCACCTGTGGCGGAGCCTCGGTTGACACTGCTCGACCGCGACTTGCCCTGGTCGAAGCCGCGCGACAGACTCTGCGAGCGCGACACCGACCCCGCCGACTTTGGCTCGCGGAAGGACTTGCTCCGAGCAGCACCCGGCGCCGCCGCCGCACCACCGCTTCCTCCACCCGCGGCCCCCGTCGAGCCCTTGCCGCCACCGCCGCTGGCAACCGACGCGCGCCCGCCACTACGCGACGCTGCCAAGCTCTCCGCGTCGGTGCTGCGCGCGGTGAACGAGCCCGTCCTCCGCCGCGGCTGAGCCAGGATGTCCAGCCGAGACGGCGGCCGCCTGGAGGTGGACGCCTGCTGCTTGTTGCTCGTCTCCACCTCGGCCTGGGCGTCGTTGTCGGACGCGTCCCCGAGCCGCGCGCGACGCAGGATCGAAGCCCGAGTGGGTCTCGGCTTGGAGATGGTTGTGCTCGAACCAGGCGATGGCCGTTGGCTCCGGTCTTCCCGTCCGGCCGACGACTTTGCGTGGCTCTGATCGTACGGCTCTGCGATCCCCGATCGCGAAAGCCTCAGGTCCTCATCATCGTCGTCATCTGCACCTTCGCCGGTGGCGAGCAGAGCAGCCTTGATGCCCTTCTGCAGCTGCTTGCTGTAGCTAGGCTCCGAGCGCCTTCCCTTGTGCTTCAGATCACCCGCCGTCGTTGCCACCGCCTTGGCCTGTGGGTCGGCGGATGCGGTGCCCATTACGACCGCCTTCTCCCTGTGCAGGCTGCTGTAGCTCCTGCGCCTGTGCAGCGGCTTCTGCTCACCGTGGCTGCTGCTGTTGCTGTCGGCGACGAGGCTGGCTGACGTGCCGCTGCTGGCCGTGTCGGCGTCCGACTCGAGCGAGGCCGGTGACGTCTGATTACTACCCTGGGGGTCGTCGGCCCGGCCGTGCCTCCCGCGGCCACGGGCCTTGTCTTCCTGGTAACCTCTGTGGAGCTTGGCCTCCAGCGAGTGCAGCGCAGCCTCCGTGTCCTTGAGCAGGTAGGCCGTGTCCGACACGGCCCCGGGGCTCTTCGCGCCCTTGGGGCCGGGGCCTCCGTTGATTTGCGGGATCTCGTCGAGCGGCACTTCGCTGCTGGGCCGCTCCTTGGTGAAGCTGCCCTTCCTCTGCAGGGGTCTGTGCTTCTCGTGTGCGAAATCATCCTCGTCCCGTGGCCCTGGAGGTGCCGGCTCAGGGGTGTTCCTCCTCCCCCTGGACTTGACGCGCGCCAGGGACGCGTTCAGCCTCGCGCCGAGCGGCTCTTCGCCGACGCTGGGGGTGCGGTTGTGGGTGTGCGCGCGCGGCCCTTCAGCCGCGCCGTCAAAGTCCGCCGAGCTGCCGGGCGCGATGCTGCTCACCGTCCAGGAGCCCGCCGAGTCCCCGCGCTCACGCCCTTTGACGCCGGCGTACTTGTGCGCGGATTCCGCGGGGCTCTCGCCGTAGGAGGGAGCTCCGTCGGCCCTCTGCGCGTGCGACGAGGGCATCGCGTCGTCGATGACGACGGCGGCGGCGCCCTTGGCGGAGGCGCGTGGGCGTTTCGAGCCATCGGGCGCGTCGCGTTTGTCCAGCACCACCACGTCGGAGGTGGTGAAGTCTCGACGAAGGTCCGGAGATTTGGAGCTGGGCCGCTCGGGAGCCTGCGGAAGAGTGCGATGTCTCCTCCCGACGCCGGACACGCTCAGGGCCACGTCCGAGGTCAGCGAAACGGAGCTGCTCGAGTAGGCAGACTCGCTGACGTCACCATCTGACACAGAAGGCACAGGCAACAACAACAAATGTCAATATAATAAGCTGCATTTGAACTAATAAATTATAGAAAAAAACTGTCCGTTTAGCACCGCCACCCCTAAAAAGTTAATAAATTATAGAATAACAACTAAAACAAGACGTGGGCTACATGGTTTGGCAGTAGAGGGTATTGCAGCAAAATCAATTGTTGTACTCTACAGGTAGTCCCCGAGATATTTCGATCTTACGATGGCGATAGCGATATGACAAAATTGTCATCAACAACCTAACATCGTTCAAGTATGCAGACAATAGATAAAATCTTGGTGAGTAGAGTACAATATGATACGTTACGATACGTTCAATGCTTGTGTGATACGTAGCTTTAGCGATTTAATTTTAAGGTTACCTCGATACGATACGTTCAATGCATGTTAAAAGTTTTTTATAGCAGATAAGATTGTTTCCTGAAAAAACTTTCTATTCAATTGCAGTTCATATAGGTAGGCTAAGAATTTATCTTGTTTTTTTACTTTACATTATACTGTGCAATACAGTATTGTACTTAATAAATACATACAGTATATAGTTTATACAGTACAGTACTGTAAATTGCTCTGTTTTGCTAAATTATCACCATTCTTTAAGACTTCTGGGTAGGCTAGGTCATCTTCGACTTACGATATTTTCGACTTCCGATGGGGTCGTCGTAACGCATCTCCATCGTAAGTAGAGGACTCATAATCAACGTTTTTTTGGGTTTAGATCGCGTTATTTATAAATGTGTCGTAACCCTCCACCATCCGACACGGCCAATCAGTAAAAAAGTGTCACGTTGACAAAAGACAAATAGTTCACTGCTTTAGCCCACCGGTGTGTTGAAGTGTGAAACCACAACATTCACAATGTTTTAGTACTGCGACGTTTCGCTGGTAATTGCATCCAGCATCATCGGGCAATTCGCCAGAATGGTGAAGCTCTGCTCTGTCTCCCGTTCTTATATAGAGCAGCAGCAGGGTAGAGGACTACTTGTATTCCATGCTCTCATGCCTATGCTTCCTGACTTCATGAACCCACACTGACCATGTCTGGTCAAACAACCCTGGTGACCAGCTTGGTGTGGGGAGGCACTCATCCAGCAGCAGCCTGATAAAAGGGCTGTACGTCCACGCAAAGAAATCAACCTACGGGCCTTTTGGACCAATATTTTCCAGCGGCATTTGATAAGTCAGGGTCTCATCAGTCGGGTACCTCGTGGTAAACAAATGCTGCTGGGTTGTTTGGTGTTATAGGCAAGAGCCCTCTAATTACATGGTGGGAATGCTTTCAGCCCAGTACAGACAAATTGTATGAAATGTATGAAAAACAAGAATTTCTGGCAATACAACAAGTGGTAAGATGATCAAACGGGCATGAAAATGTTCAAAAGGCCAAAACGAAGGCTGTCTCTGGTGTAGGCCAAATCAGTTTCAAAGACAATGCATATATTATCAAAGCATGTTTTTTTGCATATGCACCACAAGTTTGTGTGGTTAATGCAGACTTGATTCCTTCCAAACAGATATCAATTTGGTGATTGAACATTTTAACACCTGTTATATTGCTAGAAATGGTAAAACATTCTTATTTTTCATACCTTGAATACTGGCAAAAAGGTCCCATGATATGCGTGAAATGTGTTATTATCTTAGAAGGATGTGGGGTAATAAAGCACTAAATCAATTAACACGCATGGGTCTGTTTCATCACCAATACCAAAAACCCCATGAGAGTTCAAAACTGATGCCAGTTTCGAACAATTGAGTTTTGAAGCCAACATTTTTCTGAGCGTTTGCCTTGCTGAAACAAATACTGCTGGAAAACACTTTCCAGAAAGCCCAAGTCCTCGGAGACTTGTGTCTGTGCCGCATGTGTGCGTGTAAACACAAGGCATGCACAGCCACTCAGTAAAATGGAAGCCTGGTTAGTAAGTTGAAGATAATGCATCTTAGAAAATGTATGTGTTTTGCCAACACCAGACAACCTCTGTGTCGAAATGAATAAACATTAGGTTAAAGCCGCTGGAACAAGTCAACCGAATGTAAAACCTGGCATACATAGAATGGCATTGATGGTAGACTTCATGAACTACAGCGAATCCTCCATCACCCAAGGGTCAAATTATTTGAGTTGTTGACTAAACGTTGGAAAATAAACAAGTGCATGCGTAAAGGTATCCGATATTTTTTAAAATTATTGTTAGCTGCTCCTTACCCGTCACGGGACTATGACTCAGGGCCCTCTTAGCCACACACACGTCTGCAAGTGGACCGATTACTTTATAAACCCACAGAGAACAGATGACACTCTACTAGGTATTCACCCCTCCGATGAGCATGGTCGGCTACATACGGTGCAAAAGAAGTTCACCATACATACAAACCCCTCATTCTTTGTCGGTAAACGATAAACATATTTGTACGTGCTTCAGCCGCACCGAACCTCACAAAAATAATATTCAGGGCCTACCTTGGCTCCTCCCACCCTCAACCAGTATATATACAAGGACTGTTTTCTTGGAATTTCTCTTACTTGATACAGCTATCGTGCTGTGACGGTTCCACCTGAAGACGGAAGCTTGTGTTGTCTCCGAAACATCGTGGTTTTTATTTTACTTAATTAATTTTAAGTTTAAATTTTTTACCTACGTGACTTTACCGAAAAAACACAAGAATATATTTGTACGGCACATGCACGCGTTATCCACGTTTTTCTTTTGCCCATGCCACCCCTCAACCCACACCTCCCCGCCCCCCACAACATCACCCTTGGATAGTGGGGGCGTTGGCCATACTGACCACGGTCTCCGGCAGTGGCGGGCAGGCTGCGCTCACGGGAAACCTCTGGCGCCTCGGGTTGGTCAGTGGCATGGGTGGCGGCCAGGCTGGCCCAGCGAGACACCCAGCGAGGGCTCCCAGCAGACATAGGCGCTTGCACTGCCTGCAGTCGCAACATTCACGAGAACGCCGGTCGCACAACGTCCATGTATTGAGAGTTAAATGACGCATCAATGAATGCATTTATATTTTATTCGCCAATATCACCCTCCACACTCGTATCAAATATTAAGCTCACAGTTGCATGCATACAAATGTTTTCTATTCGTATACGTTCCAAGTAATGGGTTCCTGCAATCCCTACTGCCACTAGAGGTGCTATCATTCACCGCCAAGTAACAAAAAAAAACCCAATCGTTTCTTGAATTCAAACCCTGAATCTTGACAATTTGTTTAATAACTGAAAGGGACAATTATTCCACCCCTACTATGAATATATATAATATGGAACATTTTAAAACAGGAACTCTTCAGTCTCTATATTATATTTCAGGATAGTGCATGGAGATGTTAAGCCAATTCCAATGATCAGTATTTTGCCTTTGTTGAGCCATTCAAACCGAGCATACTAATGCACACCTAACATGTGTAAGATAGAGAACACATTGAGAAAAATCCATTGTAACTGATCAAAGTGGCCAGTCAACAATATATGCAAGGATTTGCAATACTACACAATGTGGGTTTATTATAGTATCTACATTACACCTCAAGGTACAGTATTGCAAGTGAGCAGTGCATCACAAAGATGAACATGGGTATTTATATTTTTAAAGCAAGGTGCAATTTCGCGAAAAATGTTTTTCTCGCTGTGACTATTTCCACACAAAAATTCCCCTATAAGCCATGGGGCAAAAAGCGGAACTGAATGATTCAATAAAGTTCAGTCAAAGGTGACAGTAGGAATTACATTTTCACTTCCATGCTGTAACACTCGGCAAGCCAGACGCCTTAACAGAAAGGAAAAAGCAAGGTGTGGAAACACGTCGAGAAACACCGACAAGTAAAAAGTTGTCATGCGTTGTGTTTACAACAAAAGCCCAAAGGTGACATTAAGTGGTGTGACGATGTTGTAGTTTGCTCTATCACGCCCAAACCAGGCACCCAATAATGCATGCCGTTGTCTGCTCGGCGAGGGCTGTGTGCGTGGCGATAAGAAAAATGTATCTCATTTTCACGAATAAATTTGTTATTTCTTATTGGTACTCTCCATTTATTGACAAGGACGTTGAATGAAAAACATTGCTAATTACGTTTATCAAAGTGAATTTAAAAAAACAATACACCCATGTAATTATGCAGGACACCTTAAACAATATTATGACAAAGTGGTGTTTTTAACTGTGGCTATCCTAAAATACATTTGTTGTAAAAGTAAAAAAAAGTAATTCCGAGTGTCTCCATGCTTTAACATTTGGGTAGAACATGACTCCGTCACTGACCCTGAATCAGTGGTGGAAATTCCAGATTCCTATGACAAAGGCCAGCCTACTCATAGGACAAGCATTTATTTACATGTATTAATGATGTTATTATCCCATCACAAAATACAACAAATGTCTTCCTCATTGTAAATTACACATCTCGTAGAAATTTGGTGAAAGGTCAAATGTCCTTTACCTACCCAGGAAAACCTGAGTCTCAATACTGCTTTTCAGTAGGGTCCTGCATTGGGATGTTTGTCCAATTCCAGTAATGAGTGGTTAGAATGTGGAAGAAAGCCAGAGTACCCAGAGACAATCTACACATAAGGAGCAACATTCAGAGCTCCGCACAGCTAGACTCAAGACTCCAATGCTGGACTGTTAGCTCCTGGCCACCTCATAGCCCAAGAATACAGCACCTGGTACAGCAGAACCTTGGATTACGAGTAACTTGGTCTGCGAGCAAATTTTCTAAATAAATATTAATTTGATAAACGAGCGAGGTCTTGCAATACGAGCAGTACAGTATACGCTTTGTCTGCCGAGCGTCACGTGATCACAACTGATATACGAGTGCTTTGGATTACAAACACGTTTCCGGAACGAATTATGCTCGCAATCCAAGGTTTTACTGTATTCCCATGCGATCTCCCATACAAGTACGAATCAGATTCAACTCTAATTGCTTCCAAGATATTAACTATTTGAGGTCATTAAGGGTAACTCGGGCATTCTGTATGGTGAACTTTTTTTGCACCGTACGTAGCCAACCATCCTTATCAATGACGAGCGATATCTTAACATATACTGGGCACCCAACCCCCATTTACGAAACCGCAAATATGGTAAAAAAAAATCCCCACGATCAACGTGGTATTGGGAAGCCTTCATCCAGAAGTGGAATGTCTAGGGGAATTATAAATGAGAAAAATACTTAAAGTACATTTTTAAATGTGGACTTTATTGCAGGCCAACATCGTTTGGGTGTGCGCTGCCTTTACCGAGCCACCACCCGGGAAGTTCAAGGACTCCTCGCCGCTGAAGGACTGGCTCTTGGAGTGCAGCATCTTGCGGACCTGACGTTCGGTCGCCGTGGGTGGTGGCGGAGGCGGCGTCCGGGACGCGGGTCGTGCCGGCGGGGCCGCCCCTGGGTACTTGTGCGGGTCGGACACGCCAAATACCTGCTCGGGGCCAAGGTAGGGAAGGGAGGCAGGGCAAAGCATTGGGAATATTACGCGAGTAGAAAAAGTTGTGGGATGGCGGAGGAACAGGTAGGCACATACGTACGTACGTATATATATGTTGAACTTCTTTCTCACCATATGTAGCCAACTGTGTTAATCGGAGAGTGAATGCTCAAAGTATTTAAGTGTTATTGTCAAGGTCACCCCTCCTCGTGTCTTTGTTTGCTGTTAAACTGAAGCACCGCAAGTTTAAAGAGAATCTCTCGACATTCAACAGAGTTGAAAACATGAAATACAGTCACAGCATATAAATTCATAATATAGAGGCATAGATGCAGAGAAAAAGAGGTGATCTTGACAAACATCGAATGACATTATGATATATCTTGCTACTGGCAAAGGAGGTCTCATAATGTAAATGCTTACCCCGAGCTCTCAATACTCTGATGGTGCGTTGTCTTTGAGTTGTGCGCCTTTTGGCGTCATCTGGTCCAACACCATGTGAGACTGGGCTCTAAGAAAAGCTGTCTCGGGTGTGACCCAATCAATTTCAAGGACAGTGCATACATTATCAGAGTTGTCTTTTTTTTGCATTTTGACCGCAAGTGTTGCGGTTAATGCAAACGTGATCCCTTGTATAAAGGTGTCAGTTTTGTTGCCAGGTAAATGGGTAAAAACCTATTACTATATCGAATGACATTCTAAGCTGTTTACTTTTACACCAAAACTAACAAGTTGAGAGGAGGGCCTTTAAATTTCACTTTCCCACATGCATTTTGAGTGGCACTGCAAGAGTGTACATCGCCAAGCGTGCTAAATCGGGAGGCGAGGCGCACGTGAGGGACAAGGAGGTGCTCGTGCATGCAGAGTAGCGAGGTGGAAGAGATAATACGATTGGCAACAAGAAGTGCCGTCGCAATTTATTTCACGGCAAATAGCAAGTTTTTATAAAAGATACAGAAAAACACGTGAAACTACTGCGGTGACGACTCATGATGACAACGATGATGATGCTTGATGATGATGCTTGATGATGACTTCATGCATCCTTGTTACCTCGAGCTGGCAGCACAAACTGAACTTTATCCTCGCTGTAAATCAAAGTGATTTTCTGAGCAAATGAGCATTGAGGCGGTGCGCTCATGTCCTGATTACAACATCCATATGAAGCCAGTGGTGGAAATTCCACGTTGCTATGGTTGGGGGCGGGTTTATCCGTAAGACAACCACTGTTACCTACCCCACAAGTGGACCTCTTTCTATCGACTCCAGAGGGCTGATGGGCTGAGGTAACCCAGAAGCAGAATTTAAACTTGCAACCTCAAGATTGCAAGTCGCTTACTACCGCTGAGCTACGTCGCCAGAATAAATAAATTAATTCTACACAATAACCTCAATTAGGGGATCGTTTAGGCTTTCGCAATCAGCTTTTACGCGTGTAAAGTACTGCACGGCAGTTGACAGCTTAATCAAGGGAATGAATGACCCAGCCGCGGCATCACCTGGTCGATCATGCTGCGAGCTCTCTCCTCCTCCTTGTTCTTTAGCTCGCTCTCGATGGTGTACGTGCCGGCGTCGCTGTGGTTGTCCTCCTCGCCCCTGCCCGCGTCTTCCCCGCGGTTGCCACCGCTTTGGACATCGTCGACATCGTCGTCGTCGTCGCGGCTTCCCGAGTTTGCCCGCGTACCGTCACCGTGACGGACATCGACACTGTAACCAGCCGTGTCGTTGTTGCGATCCGCGCCGCCACTGCCGCCACTGCCGCCGTCACCACCGGTAACGTCCTTCTTTAGCTGCTGGAAGTCGAGCGATACTTTGGAGCGCCGCCCCATGCTGCTGTATGCCCGATGCGACCCAGCGCGGGAGAAGTACTGAGGCTGCTGCTGCGGCTGCTGCTGCTGCTGCTGCGGGGGCGGTGCAGGCGGCAGCTGATTCTGGTGCAGCGGATGAGGCAGCGTCTTGCTTGTGGTGCGCGCGCCCCTGGCTGCCAGGCCTGGAGAGGATGAGCGGTCGGGCTGGCTGCTCGATGAGAAGGGCACCCCGTCGCGGTGCGTGAAAGACGAGGAGCGCTTCTTGCGAGGGTGGTCTTCATCAAAGAACTCGATGGTGAAGGCCTGGGGGAAGTGGGAAGGGAAGGGCAGTACAGTAAATATCGTTCACCATCAAAATTGAAGCTCTGAGCTATACTACAACATTAGGCGGCCGAGGTGGATACGTTGGCAGAAAAGCAGTTTTGCCAATAATTATTGATGGATAGAGGCCCCAATGTTCATGTTAGATCAGAGCAGAACTGGCAAAACTGAGATCCTGGGTTTGAATCCTGGCAGCAACCCCCATTGAAAACATATTAAATTTGGGTTTTCACTTAATGTAGCCCTTACCAGTTATGAGAATTAAGCATTCCAGTTTCATTGTGAATGTGACTCAAGCAGAGTTGATGAAGAGGCCTACTGAAGTGACAAGTAGTTCTGCAAAGTTATCATCTTTGACTGTTCTCCGACAGGGTGGTACACTGGCTCCTGTTCGTCTTGCGATGCGATGCCGCTAGCACAATCGTAATAAAATAGTTTACAACAGAAGATTAATGCATGATACCACCCACAAGCCATGTAGTCCATGAGCCCAAACCAGATACTTAACTTACACGTACATCATCGGAAAGGAATCAGAAGAAAAGCTAATATAAAGTAACTTTATCCAACCTGAAGACGTACCGAGGCTCCCACAAGGACATGCGGGAGGTCGTGCAGCAGTTTGGCACCAGCTATCATAGAGTGCGGTCGTGTCGCTACAGTTCTCTGCGGTGAGTACAATATCTTTAAAAACAACAGATTGAGCGACGAACGGGACACCCACCCTGCAAGCTTGCGTACATCTCGGAATGGGAAAGGGTTAATTTGTAGGTCCCACCTGAGGTGGCATGACTTTGAGGTACAGAGGAGTAAGGCATGATGGGATCGCGGTAAATTGGAAGGGGAAGTGGGGAGAGGGGTGGGGTGCGATGTCCCTCGCCTCCAAAAACCCTCTCTGCACCGTATTGGGCGCTGCGGGTACAATACTACAGTTGGTAATACTACAAGTGTCCAACGTGCGGCGACACCGATCTCAAAAACTTTAACAATTCCAATTAATCAATATCAGAAGCAGAATCATTATTTATCTTGGAGGAATCCCATGAGCTATGAAGATTTTTTTCACATATGTCCAGATATGTGGTCAACATCAATAAATGATGTGATAACCATTTAAAACGAGTTTTTGAGGAATTCACTCTTATTAGTCAAACAAATACATTACTAACGATCTTGATTTGAAGCTTTCGTGACTGCAGGAATCCATACTCTTTGGTTCTTTCGGTAAAGTCACGTAGGTAGAAAATAAAATAAATCGCGACGTTTCGGGCGCAACACAAGCGTCCGTCACCAGGTGGGAAAGCATGGTCTGACCCTTGGGCCACACCCATTTCAAACCTTTTAAAACAGTCTGCATCAGCAGCAGGCCACGCTTTCACACCTGATGACGGACACTTGTGTTGCGCCAGAAACGTCGTGATCCATTTTATTTTATACTTACGTGACTTTACCGAAAGAACCAAAGAGTATACATTACTGACGTTTATACTTCCTTGAGTGGTACCGATTTCTGCTCCGGCCCATGGCTGAATGACAGACATTCGAATGTACCTTAGGGCCCGGTGGGGCATCAGCCACGGGACTCGTCTTAGCCGACGGCTGCTTTGGGTCACTTTCTGCGTCTGCCTCGTCATCGCTTCTCGTGCCATCCCTGTGCTTGCTGCCTGCAGGTCCAGCAACACGTGCACGCACGCAAGGTTGTTTTAGACAAATACACACGGAAGCCAGCCAGCGAAGAGTAACGAGCTTAACAACAAAAGCCACCGGCTTCACGGTGTTAATTAAAAAGTAATTATGAACACGACATGACAGCACACGATGTTTTCATGCAATGTATATCCTTCGAAGTGTCTTGAATGTTTAAAATGTTGTAAAATTGAAACATTTCAGGAAAAAATCATAAATAAATTTTGAACGATTTTTTTTCATTATTAATGTATGCAGCTAAAATTAAATCAACGTTTTGTTAAATTATAAGACTACCACTTTGGCTGAAAACCAGTGAATGTCACAGTTCCAAACTACTCTCCAATCCGTACAAATATAGGCACTTTAACAAATCCAAACCACAGACTCTAGTTTAAATATTTCTAAAAGTGTCCATTACTTCTGACTAGACATTGTCCCACATTTGCTTTACAGGAGAGATCACTTGATATAAATAGATTTTAATTGATAATAAAAAAAATTGTAACAAGCTATGGATACATTTATGAATCCACTGCACTGCCACTCGCACAGCAAATGCACACAATCCTTAGCACATAGGCATCGGGCGAGCACCCTTACAAGCGCCCACGCAAGCACGTCGGCCACGCCGCCACTGCCAACCGTCGTCACCTTTCAGTACTTTTCCGTGCACGGGCACGTCGCTCTTGGTGCTCATCACGTCGTCGCTCGCCAGGTCCTTGCGGATCATGGACACGATGGGCTCCTGCTGCGCCAGCCAATCGTGCACCTTGTTCCTGGCGGTGGCAGTGGCCGCGTCCACTTGCGAGGACGCTGAACGCGACGCGGATGCCGGGCTCGGAGCCGTCGCCGGCTGCTGCTGCTGCTGCTGTTGCGGCTGCTGCTGCTGCTGCTGCTGCTGTTGCTGCTGCTGCTGTTGTTGTTGCGGCTGGCTCGGGGGACCTGGCTTCGGCCTCTGCCGGAGACCGGTGTCCGCGGCGAATTTAGCGGCGCGGTCCTTTATCATGACGCGGCCCGGCTTGGCGCTGTCAAACTCGATGGTGAAGGAGGCGTGGCTCTGCACGACAGCCTGCGTCGTTGGGTCTGCTTCGGAAGACGCAACGTCCCGTGTCGGAGCCTCGTGGACAGGCGGGCGCGGTGGCTTTCCTGGCGGTGCCACCTGCTGCTGCTTCTGCTGCTGCTGCTGCTGCAGAACCTGCTGCTGCTGTAGCTGCTGGAAGTCTTTGGTTGGGATTTCAAAGTAGCTAGGCTCTCGTCTTAGGCTGTAAACGGACTCTTCCCTGGAGTCTCTCTGGATGGGGATGGAAAATTTTCCGTTGCTTTCTTCCTGGAGCCTCCGGATTTCCTTAACTGTAGTGCGAGAAGAAGAAATGGCAAGAAACGTTGTGAATTATTGATACATGAGCTTTGGCTCCGAAGGCAAAGAGGCCAACTGGCTGTCAAAGTTGACTGCTCATTGTGTACTCCAATGTGTCCCCGCAAATTTATGCGAACGGCTGAGCAAATGCATCTTACTCAAAGCGGTGCACAAATAAAAATGCGGACGTTAATATCGTCCACCTCGGGATGCTGCAAGGCTGAAGAATGCAATTCCTGTGTCGTGGCCCCGCTTGTGGCCGGTACCACTCTAAATGCATCTCATACAGTTAGAAAGCCTGCGATTACAAAGGGTTATCTCGGGACCACTTCCCTTTAATGTGCCCCCCCCCTCCACTCACGTAGCAAAAGAGCGAGAGGCAGCCTATGATTGACCATTAGGATCAGACCCGTTGCTATGCAACAGCTGCGGAATATTACAGATAATGGACTTCCATTTATTCGCCGCCGCCTCCTCCTCCTCCTCGAGACACTGCACTGTGGAATTAAATGTGAGTGAGGCACTCGTGCCTTACAGTGGCCGGGTGAAAAAGCGGCGCGTTATTAATTATAAATAGCCGTTCTACCAACACGTGGCAAGACTCAGAGAGGCCGGGGCTCAGCCGAGTTAAATACGAATGCGTAATTGTGACCGCACGGTGCGTCTAATAACAGTGATCAGGCCGTACATTTGACGCTCGTGTCAAGGTACCCGTGGTTAAGAGGCACATTTTTGCTCCATGAGCTTTTCTTAAACGTGTCACGGCAGGGTGAAGGGGTGGTAACATAACGCTTAAATAGGTTAGATGGTATATGGACTCGACTGTTATACAATTGCCGTGTGAATATACATTGTATTGTGTGAATTCAATTGACAAGGAAACAGCATTTATCAATGCAGAAATTTGTTAAATTTAAGTAAATTTTTATAGTCAGAAAACACAAATCCTTTAAGGCACTTAAAAAAACAACCATAAAATAATATTTATCTCTGGATGTTCCTTTATAAGATACATTGAATGGATGAGCCCTAACCTAATTATGAATTATAGAGGACCAGCTATGAAATGAAATCAATTAATATCGATTGAGGTTCACAACACGACTCGTGTGAAAGAAACAGTTTTTCTATTTTGTATCATTTATGTTGTATGTCATGGGTTCACGTTACACAGCAGACACTACAGTTCAACGCAATGTAAAGCAAAATAAAACTATTAAAACTAATAAATTATTTAAAAAATGTTTTACCAGGTAAGTAACACAGCTCTTTTCGAGAACTGACCTGGCCACAAATGATAGCTCAATTAAGTGGCTTGTGGAAATTTATAGCAGCCAAATATTCTAAATGCATGATGTTGATTCTAAATGTGGAGGGGAAAAACTGGAGAAAAATCCACGCAACCACGGGGAGAATATGCAAACTCCAAATATACAGGTGCCAGGATTGAGATGTTCATTAAATAATGTACTCTTTTCACTAATTGGTAACATTAATCTAATCCCTGGGGTGGGGGGAGTTCGGTGAAATTTTCGACCCCTTCTGAACACAATAGTGTAAAACATTTCGACAAGAATACTGCTGATCAAGCACCAGTCTAACACCACAACCAGTATTGTTCACATTGGATTGGCTCGAAATAATCAGTTTCAACATCAGCACCTTCGACTTATTTATTTTCACTCCACCTGGACAACCATAAGGTTGTTTCATTGTTCTTAAACATTTTTCACGTAGCAAATACTCACTCTCGATTAGTGTGTTTGCGCCTTCATAATTAATCATGTCTCAGCAATAATTCCTACAGCACAGAATGTAAACAACATCGTCTAAGAGGCAAACTTATTTTCTCAGTGGTGCCATGTGAACAGGACTGTACTCGGAAGATGACAGTACTCGGAAAGCATGCTTCACAAATATCGCTTCAACCAATCATCCAAATGGCCCCAACAACCACTTAGCCCCAACAAATGATTTGATTTATTTGGCCGCTCTGCATTGAACAACTGCTTCATTACACATTGATGAATCTATGCATCGTTACACGGCTACTAGCCATCCAATACGGCACATCTAATCTACGTCGGTGCTCTGGTCCATGCATTTCTGTCAGTCCCGGCATAATTACAAACCTGTACCTCTTCGTGCTTCTTTGCACATTTCTATCATGCTGTAACAAATTCCTGCAGAGGGAGCTGGTAGGAACGTTGGGTTGCTCGGTCAATGGCCAGGGTCAACGGCAGCGTGGTGTATTCCGCAAATATGCCCGACTGTGAGGGCGGGCACAAGCCGGCGTGAGTAGGTTCAACGTTGAGTTTATAAGGGCACCACGGGGTGATCAGCCCCTCCCCACCCAGCCCCACCCCTCACCACCCTCCCCACCCAGCCCCACCCCTCACCACCCTCCCCACCCAGCCCCTCCCCACCCAGCCCCTCCCTCCCCTCCCTCCCCAGCCCCTCCCTCCCCAGCCCCTCCCTCCCCACCCTCCCCTCCTCACCCAGCCCCTCCCTCCCCTCCCCACACAGCCCCTCCCTACCCTCCCCACCCACCCATCCCCACCCATTTTTGGATGCACGACGGGCGGACACAATAATCCCCTGTGGGCTGGTGTAACCAGGAGGTTCCTACAAGTATTAGTACGAATCAACAATAATTGCTGGCGTCAAGAGGTTGCGGCAAGTGTGACCCAAGATAAATCCTAAGCACCTGCATGAAGCAATGCGCCAAACAAAAGAATGTACATTTGCACTGGCGGTAGATTAAGCATGCAGAGGCATGCCACCCACTGCAAGAATACCTCAAAGCAGTCAACCAGCCGCGTCTGCCTCGCGACTACAATGCCCTTTCATACAGTGAGCATCTCAAAAGGCTTTCTCCGTGTGCGTGTGTGTACATACTACGGTGCTACTCAAAATGCATGTATGGAAAGTGACGATTCAGTTTAACTCTTCTCTCAACCCTCTTAGTTTTGGTGTAAAAATCAACAGCTTAGAATGTCATTCTAGTCTGATCATTGTTTCGATTTAAAGCTTTCGTGACTGCAGGGATTCATCTTCTTGGTTCTTTCGGTAAAGTCACGTAGAAGGGAAGTAATAAAATAATAAAAATAAAACATAATAAAATAATTCTTATTATTTTATTACTTCCCTTCTACGTGACGTTACCGAAAGAACCAAGAAGATCTGATCATTTTGTTTACGTTTGTCAGGATCACCTTGTATTCTCTGCATCTATGCCTCTATATTATGAATCTATATACTGTGACTGTAATGCACGCATTCAATGTTGTTGAGCAACCGGTAAATATTGAGAGATTCTCCTAAAACTCGCAGTGCTTCGGTTTAAAAAGCAAACAAAATAACACCAGGAGGGGGTGACCTTGACAACACCACACATGTTGTGGGCGTTCTCCCTCCGATTTGCACGGTTGCCTACGCACGGTGCGAAAGAAGTTCAGCATACATACATGCAAATCTAAGTTGCGGTAAGATATTATAAACAATATATTTCACCGTGACAAACAAACAAACACGTAAAAGTAACAACCAATAATGTTGAATAATGGATGTCAAAATGCACGCCTTTCATATAAACCTGTTTTTGCCTCCAAAGAACATCTCTATCTTTGAACAAGACATGCATAAAAATAGATGGAATTCAGAAAGCTCCTTATCTGTCTGATGTTTGTAGGCAAACGGTTAATGAGAGTATTAGTTAGTGCCTATTAGTTTTATATAAATAAATACTGCACGCAAGGATGTTCATACAGCTCAACACATTTCATGGGCAACTTATCATCAACTTGATTACAAGAAGCCTGTTAGCTACTCTCATTTGAAGATTCCCTCCCAACCAAATAGAACCTTATTATCTCCACTTCCTCCCTAACCAGTTTTATTTTCCGTTGGTTTCCTGTCCAAAGGGACCTCAGGGATAAGACTACAGCTAGCGTGCTTGAGATATTACCAATCCAGTCAAGTTGCTCTTCCTAAATTATTGCCAAGTGACACCTGCCGTGACCTACTTTGCACAGTCGAGCACCGATAATGGTCTACCCGTCACAGTTCACTCAAACATCGTTTTACTTGTGGGAATTTAATCACTCAACATCTTCCAGTCGGTGAAAAATTGTACGGGTGTTGGTGATCCTCTATACAGTACATAGGCTGAGACTAACAAATTGTTACCCTTGAGAATAATAAAACTATGGGTGGGACAATTCACCCAGCCAGCAGATAGATTAATTGGTCGTGATTCAGGGTTTCTCATTGATGCAGGGGTGCCGTGACCCCGTAGCATAACAGGACATATCTGAATCTAAAAACATAGCTTCTTACCTTCCGCGTCGAAGCATCTTGATCTTAGGAATTAATTTATTAATTAAGGCATCTATGCATTGTTCTCCATCCCAATGGCTTCATCACAGGTGGCTGCCAAGAATCATACCCGAGGTCTCAGTAACAACAGCCCAACCAGTTTGTGAGCCAAATTATTATTAGTAAAATAGATGATTCCTGCATCGGCTTAGACCTGGCTTAATTGAAAATATATATTTTAATGACTGTACAGTATTATCAGGCTTCAGCCATTTACAAACCACAGTGAACACTTCCAAAATGTTGAATGTGTATAAATATGCATTAATTGCACGAATAAAATATTGTCCTCTTAGCTCACTTCCAGCAATTTAAATGTTTAAATCATTTGATACAAGAGTCATTCCGCTCTACTCATGCTTCAAGACTTTATGCAAATTGGCTTATGCCATGTGCAACATCAATTTCAGCCAATTAAGCGCCATTCTATTATTAACATACTCTTGCCAAACGGCATGCTAATTGAATGCCATACCCATCTATTACCATAATTTATCATCATTATCCCATGTTAGCCTTTGGGCCACCTTAGGAAATAAGTGAAATACACTCTTACATCACTTATTTCAAAATAGATTTTCGCAAATATGTTTTTACTTGCATAATTTATTTAGCTTCCTTTCCCAAATGTCGCGATCATATCATCCTGTTATGCATGCTTTGGATTGGCCCAATTTATTTTTGTCTCTGCTTTCACGACTTTATAATCCTCAAGAAAGTATTTGTATATTTAGAGTGAAAAAATAATGGGGCACTGTGTTTATCTTTGGGAAATATTGCAGCTTTAGTCATTTTACACATGCCTCTGCAAATGACTGTAAAAACCGAAAACCATAAACATCACATTTTGAAAATGTTTGCTCTCTAGTAATTGTATTTTCAAAGGTGTCCATCAGTGCGCCAAATACACAGCTTAAATGTAATCCACTCAATTCGTTTATAGCAATTAATGAGGTGTGAAAGAAAGCATACTTCTCAAGAGTGACAACGTTTTCGAACAAAGAGTTACAAGTAATTATGAAGAAGTGGCATTATTAAGCTCTCTAGAAATCTTAGTTTTAGGGTTCAAAAGTTCATTGGATATAGTTGCCCAGATTACAGCACCATTCTCAAAACACCATCAATTGAAGATAATTCAAATGTATGCCCCAACAACATTCCATAATGATGAATTATACCAAATGTACAAATAAATGATTCAACAAATAAATGATGAAATGCATCATGACACTTAAGCAAAATAGTATATCAAAGGTGCAGATCCACGAAGATAATTGGTAAGTTTGGCATTGGAGGAAAAATAACGGAGAAGAAAATACGTTTTCATATATTCCAAAAGTCCACACTGGTTACCAAACATGCATTTAAAAATTAACCCGTAAAAACAAAGTTTTTCACTATAAATCCTTTATATGCGTGGCGGCTAGAGTCCTCTCGTCCTCTGGCTTGAGATGGCTGCCACCTATGGGTCAGATGATTGGCTGCCACCATTAAGCAATTGGTAATTAAATATTTAAAAAAAATTGCCTAAAAAGTGTAAAATTTTGGGAAAAAATTTTCACGAAAATAAATTGTCACGCACAACGAGTCTGTGTGCAAAATGTCAGCTCGATTGGATCACGGGAAGTGGGTTAAAAAAACGACCGAAAGATTTGCACGGTCGTAAGCGCGCAAGCAAGCAAGCACGCAAGCAAGCACGCAAGCAAGTGAACTTAATATAAAGGATTTAAAAATGTAATGTACTCAATGAGCTTCATGCAATTAAGAAGTTCATATTGGATTTAATGTTAAATAAAGTAAAAGGGTTACTCAGACTATCACGCTTGGGGCACTATTTCAATACAGAATTTAAAGCCATACCGCCTGAAATTAAGCCGAACAATTCTTCGTCAACATATTCTTGGATCTTTCAGTAAAGTCAGGTAGAAGGGAAATAATTTTAACAATAAAAATAAAACATAAAATTCTCACGACGTTTCGGCCACAATACAAGCAGCTGTCCATGTGTTGTGGCCGAAATGTCGTGAGAATTTTAAGTTTTATTTTTATTATTTCCCTTCTACGTGACTTTACCGAAAGATCCAAGAATATGAATCCCTGCAGTCACGAAAGCTTTAAATCGAAATTTCTTCGTGAACAATTCAATATTTATCTTAAAAAAAAAGGTCTATTTCAGAAAATTTCATTCGGTTAAATGATTGAGTTGTTTAAATGGAACAGCTGATAAGGCTCTAACAATGACAAAACAGACAATGTCTCTATGCCTCGGGGAAGACTGCAGCCACACAGAGGAGGACAACGTATCGGCACGGGGCTTTGTGCAAAGTGGTAATTGGCTCGAGGAAAGATTGCCGAGGAATTCATACCACACAAATCACCTGCTTTTCAGTTTCCATCAGAGATGTTTCCAAACGCCCACATTGCCAAAGGATAATTTCGGGCCAAATCAGTGACTATATAACCCAGATGCATCCGTCTTATGCACTGTGTGTAAATGTATAAGGAGTGGAATGCTGCACCACCGTATTGTGTGCAAGTATCGATATTTTTCAATTCGCGTGTTCTATGTAATGGGTTCATGTGACCCTGACAGCCACCCAGGGGTTGATACATTAACCACAATGTAACAAATAAATATATTAATCGAATAGTGACCCTGAATTGTGAAAAAAGCTCTTTGATGCGAAAGCTGAGCTTTTTTATTACCATGCTCTTTGGTTATTATTCCGGTAAAGTCAAGTAGGTAAAAAATAAAATAAATGATAACTAAATTAAATCACGACGTTTCAGAGGCAACACAAGCTTCCGTCTTCAGGTGGAAGCTTGTGTTGCCTCCGAAACGTCGTGATTTAATTTAGTTGTTTTCATTTATTTTATTTTATTTTTTACCTACGTGACTTTACCGAAAAAACCAAAGAGTATGAATCATTGCAGTCACGAAAGCTTCAAATCTTTTATTACCATTTGATGATGCTAGATGAAATCTCTAGCAAAACGTCATGCAACATTGTCAAAATTTTGCTCGATTTTCAGCATTCCAGTTTGCTGAAAAAAACACAAATCAACTGGCGTATTTTCCCACGTGACATCTTGATTTGATTGGCTCCTTCAGTGGTGGAAGGTTGTAGATTAAAAAATTTACATACCTCCATGATCTAACTCAAAATAAACGAATTGTGACAAATTATTGAATCACAAGGGGTGAAATTAATGAAGAATAAATAGGTGATGGGAATGTTTATTTTACGCTACAAGTGACTTACGTGGTGGCCAAACATCTACGTTCCTCGGCTTCACCAAACCACACTGACCAGCGCGGTGAATTACGGTCAAATAGCCTCCCACAACCCGCGGTGTGGGGGGCCCTCATCCAGTAGCAGACTGACAAAGGGCTGTACACGCACGTGTACACAACATTCAGAGAAATGCAGACACAGCAAATAACAGAATATTGTACTCTATATGTAAAACTGCGCATTTGCTTTGAGAAAAATGTTCTTCCACAAAGGCATGAATTCACATTTCCTATCCTTTACTTTATACTTTATGCACTCACACTCATATTAGTATGCAAATTGTGGCTGCGTGCAAGGGTTATCTTTGCCTCTGATGCAGTTACAAGTGATTGATGTCCAGCAATTCATTGGCACTGTCGTCTTTTGCGCAATCCACATTGACTGCTCCCTGACTCATGTGGGCATCCAATTTATTGCGGCGCAGCAGCATCCACTAACGCCCAAAAAAACCCATCATGATGTTTTAACAAGGACGGGGAAACCAAGCAAGTGAGTCTACTGCTTTCTCTAATATGTCAATGTGCAAAAAAAGAAATGTTCCAAAGGCTTCGAATTCTTGTCATGGTCTTTGTGCGTTTAGAAAAGATTTAAAGATGTTTAAAAAAAATGGCATTTAAAGGGCACCTTGCAGAGACCACAGAACGACACCCAATGCCTGGGTCACAGCCAATCATGAACGAGCACAACGGGTCACAGACATGTCACGCCTAGGAAGCCCTTGTTATGCATCTAGTTAAACTGAGGCTTACGGTGTATGCGATTCATCTAGTTCATTATAGCAGCAACTCTCACACTGCATCCATCCGTAACTACCTCGGCACGTGAATATTCATCTATTCATCCATTACAATCAATGTATTAACTACATGACACACACATTCTTACGCTCGCGACATGTCCATCAAAATCTGTATATGTAAGAAATGATTGCTTACCATTAGTTATTATCTAGCATGGAAGAATAGGCCAAAGACTCTATAGAAGGGCTTTCTAGACCTTCTTTTATTGGAGAACCTTCTGCCAACAGTGGCGTGAGCAAGAAATTCCTGGTCTGCACCTTAACCATTTAAATAATGTACCAATGTCACACATTTAGGCTAATGGAGCGAACAGGCAGAACAAATTCGACAAAACAAATGAAGTGATAATACAACCGAGATTGTTTTAGGGTATATTAATGAGGCAAACAGAATATATTCTCGGATAGAACTACAACCCAAAATCATGGAAAAATTCATGGAATTTGCAGAGGCCACGGGCGTATATTTTAAACACAATTCATACAAATGGCATTCAAAATTAAACATGAATATTACTATTCGAAATGTATTTCACACCATGGCTTAATCGTCGGCCACCATTGTTACGGAGAAAAGGTTTGACACTTCAACGACATCGCTCACGAGCCACCCAATAATTAATGAACCAACCTGCCTTTCTTAAGGCCTCACTGCACATATACCTGGAGTCTTCTAACGAAGCGTCTCTTGCCTCACTTGAGACAAAACCCCTAGTGACTGCTTGTTTTCCATTTGTGTCAAGCCGCAAGGAAGAGATCTCATTGACAAAAAGTGAAGAGGGCATGTCATGTGGCTTTATAAAGCGGCTACAAATGAAGATGTGCAGCTATGCTTTCAAGCGCCTTAGATTTCAGAAAGAAAAAAAACACAGCAATTTTCCCGGAAATGCCTTCTCAAAGGATGTAATAGATGCATATATATATTTTTTTATTCTTCTTGGGTATGGCTGCATGAATATAAACGCATACATCTATGTCCAGATTAGTTAGCCAGAAGATGGGTACAGTAGATGCGTGATGGATTGATTACTTAAATTCCTCCTTTGAAAGTTCGCTGTGGTTCAAAAGGTCAAGAGAGTCATCATCGTAAATGCAGCTGCTGCCACCACACCTGACTGTCACAAGCGTGGCAATAGAAAGTACAGGAGTGGGGGATAATACGAGGGAAGGAAGTGATAAGATAAGTTGGGGTGAGCTAATGGAGGAGCCACGTGAGGGGAGTCAATACATCGGAGAGAGGGAAGGGGTGGATTAATGTGGCATGCCCCAGGGCCAGTAAAATGCCAACAAGGCCCAGAAGCAACAAGGTCCAGAGACCCAGCACCAGCAAAGTCAATTGCATTAGAGCCAACATGATTAAGGCTCATGGGAGACAGATCTCAGCAGATCTCAGAAGCTAAGCAGGTTTTATCCTGGAGATAACTTCGATGGGTGAACACGGTGCGTAACAGGTGTTATAGGCTGCGGACTCACGTGGTGGGCAGTCTTAGTTTATCAGTAGAAGGCATTGCAGCTAAATCCACTGTTGTCCTATAATTCTATGCCAACCCACACTGTTGACCAGAATGGAGAAGTACGGGCTAATAAACCCCACCCGTGCGTGCGAGGAGACCTTTAATCCAGCAGTAGATTGACAAATTGCTATCCAAGGGAAACTAAACCACTGAGATATAGAAGCTTTGAGTCATTGTATGTCATCAAAAGTAAATGCTTAATTAAAAAAATAGCCTTTTGTGTATTAAGCTACTTAATTTATGACCATTTAAAAAAGGATGTCATTGTTTCCTTGCAGTGTTTAGCCTAGTATGTGCGTCTGAGCTTAACGATGTAATTTTCAGTTGTAATTAAAAATTTTAACAGATTTAGGTGGTTAATAAATGAACGTCACACTTGTTGCAATTGCCATTTTTGCTTAGACCATTTATAAACTCTACGTAGCATTTCAATACAAGTGCAAAATGCGAAGTAATTTTTCTTAAATATTAACAGGGAACTTATTTCTAGAGAGCTGTGTGAGATTCTAGATTTGAAGTTTTCGTGACTGCAATGATCCATACTCTTTGGTTCTTTCGGTAAAGTCACGTAGGTGAAAATAAAATAAAATAAATAACTAAATCACGATGCTTCGGAGGCAACACAAGCTTCCGTCATCAGGTGGGACAACCACAGCAAAAAAAATGTTTTGCCCACTACAGTAAAACATTTTTTTGCTGTGGTTGTTATTTTTTATTTTATTTTCACCTACGTGACTTTACTGAAAGAACCAAAGAGCTGTGTGAGACTAAGCAGCTATAGAGCAGTGGCAGGCCTTAACCGGAGACTCTGATGCCACTGACAAGAGAGCGTACAAGTAAACAATAATGAAGGAAGCAAGTGGTCAGAATGCATGGGGCAGTTTCATTTGTGCTAAGTTTCATGCAATTATCATCATCCATAAGAGGTTTTTTTTGGGTTAGATCGCGTAAATATATAAACGTGTCGTTAAAATTCACCACCACCCGACACAGCCAACTAGTAAGGGTTGTCACGCAAACAGAACGTGGCCAATTCGTCACGAGTACAGCACACCGGTGTGTTGGATAGCCAAGCCACAACATCTACAATTGTGACAACCCAAACGTGACAACCCTTACTAAGTTGGCTGTGTCGGGTGGTGGCGGATTTTAATGACACATTTATATTTTTACGCAATCTAACTCAAAATACCTCTTTTGTGGATATTGGTCGCGAAAGCCTACGAGTTAATTTGTTATCATCCTTGTTATTTTACATCTTAAAGTACCCACTAAAGTACCATACCTGTCAACCCCTTATCAGTGCCTACCTTATTAAAGACCAATTCAGATCGTATTGGTCACGCCGTGCCCTAAGAGCACGTTCATCCTACAAAGTCCCATCACAAGGGAGAAACACAAAGACAAAAAAAATTGCCCGTATCAACACGGCTTTACGCCATATGGACCTGAAAACTCAATTTCCCTGTACAATAATACGGGTAAACCGTATGGGTTGACAGGTTTGAAGTACTGCAAATAAACATTTCTTACCTCCAATTATCACGGTTGGCTATGTAAGGTGCGAAAGAAGTTCAACATACATACATTAAAAGCAATCAAATGAATAACAGGATACACAATCAGTCACAAGAAAAAGGTATAATGCAATGCTAACTCAACATAAATGGTAGTATAATGATTCTACATCTACAGCGATGGGGAAAATAGCAGTTTTTGTCACTTAAACTTCCTTTGATTATTAAAAACACTTTATCACTCTACTAGCAGCCTGCTCATTAGCTAAAAGTCGTGTACCTACCGCTCCACATGACCGCTGGCCGGGCAGTGGCAATGAAGGAACTTGCTCAAGGTTTCTACTGTCTTGGGACGGAAGCTAAAAGCTGCTGTTTCGGAAGCATTGATGCACTGGGGCCCGATGCTGCGAAAAGGTAAACAATATGTACAGGGTGGTTCCAGATGTCTTGTGATCCCTCAATTAACTCTGAAGTTAATATTTCTTAAAGTAAGGGTTTATTAAAAACAGAAATGAATGTGCAAAAGAAAAAAAACATGTTAGGGGCCAATTAATTGGGGGTCGAAAGACATCTGGACCACCCTGTAGAATACGTGTTCAGCGATTCTGCAGCAGAAGGGAGGCGGAAACAGGTTTTGCGAGATTGCGCTACCGTTTCTCAGCCACCACGTAATCATGACACTGCCGGGAATGCTGTCAGTCAGGTACACCCACCTGCACGGCAAAGCCCAGTCAAAAGGTTTGCTTTGGATACCAATTCCAAGTCAATTGCAGAATAGCTAGGAGGTGAATCATCTGAGTGCAATCCCTCTAAAATCCATTCATTGACATGTCAAACAAGCACTGTTCAAGGATAAATGTGATTACATATAAAACCTTGGTATATTTAATTGGTATATTTATTTAAGGGCGAAATAATTTCTCAGGATGTGTGAGTGCCAAGTTAATTGTCATAGGCAGTATTGATCTAGGGGTGTAAATTTAATATTCCTATGGCAAGAGAAATATGTCTCTGATACTTCACTTACAAGAAAATGGTACTCACTACAAGCCACTCATTGTCGTTATTCCAGAGGGATGATGGGCTGAGTCAACACTGGCTGTGATTGGAACCTTAAATCTTATGTTTGTAAAGCTATACGTTTATGCAAAACGATTTTTTAAAAAGGAGTCCTTATTAATATTCTAAAATCTTTAATGCAGCTCTCATTCTTGGAAAATAACTTCAATTAAAACCAAGAATTATACAAAACCTAGCACTGGCCACAGCAAATTTTGCTAATTTGAACACCGTTCAAATACATTTGTAATAAGGCATTCAATTAATTCTTTACTTGCAAGTTCAATTAACATTCTGAAATAAACTCAACCAATATGTACATGCAGAGTAGAACGAGCTGGCATAGTCGTCGGAACAATGGTGCAAGTTTATTATTAAATTCCCCTGCCTCTGTCTACCCAGCAATATAAATGGGTAAATTATGTTAAAATTACGTCAAATCTAGAATAAATTATGTTAGTCAATCAGCAATCTGACTGTGGTGGGATAAAGTGTGAGTAACTCTTACACGAAGTCTGGCCAGCGTAAATGAGGCCAAGGTAACCTCAGCAGGGAGGTCTCTCTCAAGCCCCGCTTACTAAAGGCCCTTTCTCCACCAGTGGCGCAAGCCAGTGGTTCTCAACATTTTTTGGCGACTGTCTACCTCGTTGGTTTTTGATGCAACCGAGTTACGCCGCTTGGCTAACCCGACATGGTTCTAAGAAATAAATGTATGAGTAAACATACATTTTTTTTACCAATTGTCTATTTTGTGAGGTATCCAAACGAGCTAGCAACTGCAAGTGAAGAAAAAATATATATTCACCGGACGCTCTGCATCCGCATGCTTGACGTAATTTGTTCGCGCTCGCTGGTTACCCTCGGAAACGACATTGCTTCCGATCAATGCGTTTAGAAAGTTATTTTATATCAAGCTCGCTAACCATATGGATTAACATTGTATCGTAGTTTTATATTGGCAGATTCATACGTGATAACTCACCAATGACTCATGTATAATATAATTTCACACATTTATAATTCACTTCATGTACCCCTCCATGAGATATTGCCACGGACCTCCAGGGGTCCGCGTACCCCAGTTGAGAATCACTGGCGTAAGCAATCAATTGGCAGGAATTGCCCCTTCACCTTCACCTTTTATGAAGCCAGCTAATCAAAATTGGAATCTCTTCTCAATTTAAAAACCCGTGTATGTCACGGCAACTTGCGGTCATATCGCAAGTTGCCGCGAACAATCTGTAGGACCCTTGGGGGGCTTTGCAACTATTAAACAACCCACGCTACCACGGGGAGAGAGCCATGCAAACTGCAAATATACAGGTCGGGATCGAACCCACGACCTTCTGTCTACCAGGCAAAGTAGTTAACATCTCGCCACCGTGGCACC
>CM025636.2:9501286-9538269 GCA_014621495.2 Entosphenus tridentatus
GGGCCATCCAACCTGCAAAGCTGTCGCTGGGCTGGAGGGCGAGCGCTGGCTCCGTGTGACCGTGGTCGGACCTCGCGGGGGGATGGTCCCCTTCCTCGTGGGCTAACCCCTGTCCCTCGTTCTGACCCCACCAGGATGGCTGGCCGTAGAGCGGGGTCTTGTGCAGAGGGGGGGTGTTCGGTGGGTCTGCTGGGAGGCACGGCGCGGGCGCGTTAAATCGGTGTCGCCCAGACGTTCGACGGCGTTCACGGCCGCTGCGTCCGGCGGAAAAGGAATTCCGGCGCCCGTTTTGAAATGCGATGGCACGTGGAACACGGAAGCGCAATGAAACACCATTAACAAGATGTGAAAATTCAATATTTATCAGGAGTGTATACTTGAAATTCTATTCAAAATTGCGCAAGGCCTTCAACCTTTTCAAAACTAAGGTCATTACAGCCAATGCCAATGGTGCCACCTCCCCTCAATCTCTTCCTTCCTTATGCCATATTTCATATATGTTGCATCCAAATCTCCTACACGTGCTTTTGCAATATATGAGTTTATAAAGGAGCCAAAAAAACTAATCATTTTTTTCCACAAAATACATTTCATATTATACTCATCATTATAATCTTCTGTAATTAACAATCCACTGCTAGATGAAAACTTCCCCACCATCTCTGAACAATTTCCATCTCTTACAAATGTTGCTATGCAACAATTAATCTTGCACTTGTACACGAGCTAATCTCATAGCTCCATCTCCAATGTGGTATTATACTCGGTGTAATTCATTTTAAAATAAGTGTGAAAATTATTTGTGATTACAATGATTTATGAATGCTGACCAGGGCAACACTGTTACATAGTCTACATCATGGGACCTCTCCTTTGCCAGTACCAAAATATGAGAATAGGTTTTTCCCCTGTTTTAAACAACTAAACACCTATTCTTGGTTCTTTTGGTAAAGTCACGTAGAAAGAACCAAGAATATGAATCCCGGCAGTCACGAAAGCTTTAAATTGAAACGTAACACCTGTTTTGTTGCCAGATAAAAGGGGATAAACCTAATCTCACTGTTACATAGTCTTAGCTTGACCTCCTCTGTGTGTATATTTGTCTGATGTAAGAAGATGACAGATGGAAAAAATGTAGCAGAACCAGCAGAAGTGCAGTGGTGTGGTCGATTACAAATTTTAATTAAGAGCACTGTGCTATTTTTTTTGGCACAAAACATTCCCAGAGTTACGTATAAAAAAAAAGTCTCGTAATATTCGAGTAGGCAGTTAAATTACTGTACGCCCAATCACACCTGTCAGCGCTTTGAAGTATGTTCACATCAATCAGAGGCACAGCTTCTGCTCAGTCCTGACACCCTGGTGTTTAGGACCAAATGTGTCTTAAGGAATTAATGGCAGGCGTTAAAACATCGAGGACTTTTAACTGCACTTAAAAACAAGCCGGCACGCAACGCACCCATTCCCATCACCGAAACACGCATCAGAGGACCCTACAATCAGCTTTCAAATGGGTTTACAAGTCCAGGTCCAATGTGTGCGACATTACAGCCGGGGCTAGACTGCCTCGCAACTCGCAAAGTTATGTACGCAGTTGCCAAAACACTCCTCAAAGACTTTGGTCAAACAAAATGACCTTTACAATCTTGGTCAACTTACAGCTGAAATGGGCAAACAGAACTTTGTGGTTGTAGAAGGCGAAAAATCCCACCCACCCCCACGTATAACCTTAACAGAATCTTGGGGCAAGTGCTGTTAGCGAGCACCAAATGAAGGCCGGAATGCCAACACGGCACACGAGGGGGTAGGTGGCCAACACCATGTCCGGCCGCCTTTGTCTCCCTAGTGGCGATGTTTACACACCGCACCAGGTACTCATTTGAGGCCGAGTCGACCTAGGAGAGGCCCAGGACCGGTTCAGTTAATCGTCACTGGTGTTGGCCGTGAGCGGGAATCGAACCCAGGTGGCCGGGTTCGTAGCGCAGCGCGCTCACCGCTACACTACCGCACCCATACGGTTGTACACACACACACACATATCCTTTCAATACACTTTGGCCTTAATGCTCACGGGTAACAGTTGCCAAGCGTTTAAGTATGCATGTATTATACGTGACAAAAGCACACAACAGGCATAACCAACAGGGGAGCATCCAAGGAGCGCTGCCTTTGCTGCATTATACATTCAAAGCAGAAAGTCTGTTAATTATTAACCTTTAATATTCATTCAAACGGAGGTACTTTCAAATTAACTCAGTCGGCATGTCTGACCATGTGTGACATTATTTGCAGCAGCGTAATACTCGATGCTTGCTGTGAGATGTATTACCGGCTTACAACTCACCAAATAAATGCACGTTTAAAAAAGGTTCAAACGCCATATTAAAATACCAACTTCCATGCACAAATATTGTTCACGTACGGATAGTTCAATAACATGATCAGTGGCTTTGCATTAGGGACCGGATTTCAGCGATCTGACAAAGATAACTGTGCAACTCAGCCAATTGTATTCGTGAATTTCATCAAATGCCCATACTTTGAGTGTGAAAAAAGAAAGAATGGTACTTACACATACACTGTAGGTTCAGCAAGTCTGCTTTGAGTTTAAACAATACCCGAAAATGATTAACGATAATGGTGCATGCTAGGGTTATGGTAAAGTATAATCTTTTTCACAATCAATTGTGATTCAAGGAGATTTGTTTGTTCAAATGCAATCAGATGGCAGTCAAAAATGTAAAGATGCCAAATCATTCGCGTGTATAAACAAAGCCAACGATTGGCAAACAGCGGAATGAAACTGATCACTAGGACTAGATTTTGGGCAACAAAGCCGCTCATTGTATCTTTAACATTACAGAGCATTCACGCAAGCTCTTTCAGACATTACAAACACAAAGGGCTCTTCTTGTCTTGTATATACATACCGAGGCCGTGTGTCCCAGGCTGTCTGACATCGAGTTTGAAGGTTTGTTATTCAGAAAGAAATGCCTTAAATGATGTATGGACAAGTGCAAATATTTGCACTCCAGACATTACCAAGAAGTCACTCGCACGGGGTTTTAATTCGTCACCAGAACTATAACCGAGTGCCTAACCATGCTTTGAAAGTATTTTTTTCTCATTAACCAAGCTACAAAAACTCACGTTGGAAGAGCCCAGGACGCACAGCCAAGGTATGAATCGACAAGAAGCGAGTTGCATGTTTTTCGCACTGAAACACAATGAACATTGCTGTCCTGCCAAACACACCCACAATCCATCCCATTGCAGTGGGATGTTGCATAAGAGCGGGGTTTAATTCCCCCAGTCTGGCAAAACAACACCTCAAAACACATGCAGCTGCACGACCCTCTTAAGTCCGCGGTCAGAGGCGCTGCGCAAAAAAGAACCGAAGCTGGCTATCTGGCAATGTGGGTGAAAGCGTTTGCTCACACTGCACGATTGATAAATACATAAATACACCGTCCAGTTGACAACCACGGTGGACGCGGCGCGATTTCGGGAAAGCGCTGCATGTTGAAATATGTACTGCGCATACAAACAGCGCACTGTACGTTCCATAAAAGCACAGTTGGAAACATAGTATTGGCGGAATTATTCTGCAATGCAACATCCTTTTCTTGCAATCAACTAGTCTAGGACTCCCAGGCACTATCCTTTCATGTGCCGTCCACAACCCACCCTTTCGCCTCACTCTACCGTACAATACTGCACTGCAGTCTTAACACGAAGAAGCGTGCATCTGTTTCTCAGCAGTGAGCCTCTCAATTCAATTATTTAAATCGTCAAACAAACCCTGAATATTTTTCATATGCGACCATCTGCCAACCCCCCACACTGCCATGCCATGTCCCATCAGGGGAGCACGGCCATCGTTTATAAAGCTGCTGCTGCTGGTCCATACGGATGAAACAGGCTGCATGCTAATTGTGCTATATACACACACACACTTACGTGGACAATGAAGGTACAGTAGAGAGTGTACTCGATCAACGCAATGTTTACGTTGGCTCGGTGCAACATTTAAATTGAATCAATGAACAGTTGAAATTGAATCAATGTGCTGGACATAGTTCCAGGCACGGAACTGGTTTGGTTGTTCAAGCATCCTTTGTGCGCACACGATGAATACACCACCTCACTGCCAAAAGCACACATGACTGGCACATAAAAATAAGTATTTTTGAAACATACTGAACACACATCCTACACAAACGCTATACCACAATAGTTTCAATAAAAAGCCTGAAAATACCTTTTTAACTGTGGAAGATGTTCGTTATGACTTCGGATAAATGTACTGCCAGATATTACACACGTCCACCATCTATTCCTGACGAGTGCACTGTATATCTCATTGCAGGCTGTTACTATTACTGCCCGCGCACGCGTTCAGTCACCCTCTTGACAGAAATGACATCACGCGCACACGCCACGCTCACCACCCCCCCTTACTTTAGTCACCACGGCCACGGCCAAGAATAATAGTGGCGCCACAAGGGTACGGATTGGAGGAACGGTGGAACGAACCTGCAGACGCCTTATCGTCCGGCGCGTGGGTCTTCACGACGGCCTGGTGCTGGGTGTGAGGCTTGCATGGCTCAGAGACGACGGCTGAGGTCTCTGCCAACCGCGCCTCAGCTGACTGCGCCCCCAGCTGCAGCTGAATGGAGTACTTCTCGTGCTGAAACGTGTGTGCGGGATCACACGGGAATTACACATACGGCACACCTTTCTGACCACGGATGACATTTTATACATCATCACGATCAACATCGCCACCATCGTGTCAACTTGATTTTTGTACACGTGGTGCGCCTTCAATATCGTTTGACGTTTCCGCTGACGAAAATGTCGCCTTGCGAATCAAGGCAAATTAACCATATTGAATAAAAATCCACAAGCGTAGGTAGCTAAATATCTCTTGTTGTTTTTGAAACAGTATACCAACTTTTTGTTACATCAGTGACCATGAGCTCCAGTTTGTGTATACTTTAACAGCACAGCTGTAATACAGAGTGACTTTGGCAGCAAATTAAATACAGTCCGTTTTACAAAAGCTTTCGTACAAACAGATGTTCTCATATTACCCAATGTTACCATGCAGTGCATTTCTATTAAACAATGTCATACGAAAAGCAGGTGTGAGGTCTCACCTTCAAAGCTTCCTCTGGTACCTTGTGTTCAATCTTCTCAACAGTGTACAGATTAGGATGTGATCCTCTGTTAAGGGAACCGTCTCAACTCGTAAATGTGGCAGAATTGTTGCGTGGGGTTGGGCACAGCCTACAGCTAATATGTCAATACCGATGTACTGTACCTATGACACACCCAAAATATCATGACGCGATATTTAAGCATAGCATCTACAAAATTCCACCTTATAGGGGAAACGGCACAGCCCAGCATCTTCGGGTTTTAACAATGGAAACATCGGCATGCTCTACATTGTTTGAGAACCATACTCCCAATTTGCATGCCAATAGCGAGTGCATTCTTTAATTAGCATATTAACGAAGATGAGCGGCTGGTGTGGAAAGCGGGATTACCATTGAAATTTGAGGATTGGAGGTTAAAACAAATGTTTTTTTTTTCTCAAGACATGTGGACAACAGTGACCCACCCACCTTAACCTTACCATAGCAATGTCACAACACCGTTTACGCACCGACTGAAACGTGTTCCATCGAACAACTTTTAACGAACACGTTTGGTAACCGTGGAATACGCTGGCCCAGTCTTGTGGTTGGGCCACAAGCCCGCCATACATTTAATCCAGCCAGGTGTATATAAGTCTTCTGGTATCGAAGCTTTATCAGAAATTGTTGCATGTCATTCAGGATCGGTGGGCTAGCTTTATATGCTTCGCACTGGATTGACAGAATCTCCCTTCTGAGACATTACAGAAGTGTTAACAACTAGCCATTCATCTTCTAGCCATTGTCAGGCTGTTTGAATGCAACTGAGCCATAAGGCCCACACAGCTTGCAGATAAAAGAAAAACATTCTGTTATTCACTGTCATGAAAGTTTCCCCAGTTAGGGACACCCAATAAAATGGATTATTCTAATGTTCATCCAGATTGCATGTACTATTTCAATGTCACCTTCATGGTAACTAAACAACACAGACGGGCAATTATTCCATAATGCCTCCCAATGCATGCCTTCCAATCTGCCAGCAAAGCCAAATTCTTACTATAAATGCAAAACACCATGAACATCTGACATGCACTGCCGCAACAATGGAATGCTGGAAATTACTTGCATTCAAAACCAACTAGCCTACCACCCACAATAGCTGTTCACATTTCAGTATATTTTACTGACGATTTGCATAGAACGGTTAAACTAAAACTACTTTCATTTTACAAGGTAAGGCCCACTGGGTTTTTCAGCTCTTTTTCAGATACAAACCTGGCCACAAATGATAGCTGAACCAAGTGGCTTATCATGTAGACATCTATAGCAGCCAAATACTCTCAACGCACGTTTCTCAATGTGGAGGGAAAAGCCGGAGGACCCGGAGAAAGATCCAAACGACCATGGGGAGAGAGACACGCAAACTCCAAACATACAGGCGTTCGGGTCGGGATCGAACTCGCAACCTGCTGTATACCAGACAAGGTAGTTAACATCTCGCCACGTGCTACAAATAAAGACTATTTGACAAAGACGCAATTTTACAAAAAAGGATATCGTAGCCAAACCTGATGGTGTCGTTCAACTTCAGAATGAGGTATGTGTGCTCCGGGATTCTGCTCTCGTTCACAAACGTCTGCAAGGACAGCAAACCAAGTCAGTCCGCAAAGGGGAGCCTCAACGCGAGTGGCATTGCACAGCGAATGAAACGGATCACAGTATACAGGGCACTGGAATAGGGTGGGAAAGCCAAAACCTTGAAATTACATCTACGAGTAGCATGCAGGGGTCATCTATGATTAATTACGACACCAAATATTTACCCAGCTACAATGTGTCAAGTTCAATGGTTTGGCTGCCATTCTGCCATGCAGATAATGTTCAAGTAGAGCAACCCAGTGAGAACTCGTACAAATTACTTCTCAGTACATAGTACAGTAAAACCTTTGATTGCGAGTAACTTAGTCTGCGAGTGTTTTGCAAGACGAGCAAATTTTTAAAATAAATATTAATTTGATAAACGAGCGAGGTCTTTCAATACGAGTAGTACGTGTATACGCTTTGTCTGCCGAGCGTCACGTGATCACAACTGATATACGAGTGCTTTGGATTACAAACACGTTTCCGGAACGAATTATGCTCGCAATCCAAGGTTTTACCGTATCAGAAACCACTGTCGAAATAGTCGAGAGGAATGTCACACACGCATGCATTAAAACATACAAAACTAGTTAAATTGGTGTGCATGAGCATGAAATCAGAAATATTACACATCTTGGAGTTGTATGAATACAAATGAATGACTCGTGTTCAATACAACGCAGCAACAACACCAACCTAACAGTGACTGCACACATTCGGTACATGATCACCATTTCATAATAATCACCACCTTAAAAAATAAGTGCAACAAAGAACAACGTACACATCTTGAAAGAAATATGTATAACATGGCATTCCTCCCAGAGCATTTCCCATAAGCAGGTCTCATTTAAAGGCTGCCTTTGCATTCTCCAAGCGTATCCCCACAGTGCTTCAAAACCTTTCATGTTGCGTGTTTGTGCTGCCTGGTGCATGACTATGACCTCTAGCACACACACAAGCACATATCACCACCACTTGGGAGAAAGAGCCAGCTGTGCATGTTGTGTTGTCCTGGCCACAACACTGCCCTATGAGCTATTGCGAGTATTAAGGGACTTTAGGTATTTGTGTGCATACTCTAACAGCAGTGGCAAGTGATATCATACATGGTCCTGGGTCTCCCCTAAGTCGACTTACCCTGGTGTGGTTTGTAACCATCAGCAATGGGGAGACAAAGGCAGCCGGGGGTGGTGCAGCTGACACCACCCCCTTATGCCAGCCTTAATAGGCACTTGCCAACAAAGCTTTCTCTTACAGTCTGTACGGCCTTAACTTTGGAGGGAGCAGTGGTGCAGTGGTAAGTGCACTGTCATATGAACCCATAAAGGTAAAGTTCAAATGGCAGCTATGACGAACATTCGTGGCAAGTGACATTAGAACTTGGCTTCCCGTAGGTCTTTAATGGGTACCTGGTGTGGTGTAGAAACAAACATCAGCATTAGGGTGACAAAGGTGGTTTGGGTGTGGTGCTCACGACAACCCAACTCCCCTTCGCACACTGTGCTGACCTTAATAAGCGTTCGCTAACAAGACTTGGACAAATATTCTACAATGCTTGTTTTGGTTCAAGTGTTTGTGTGTAGGGAGCGACAGTGCAGTTGGTTCGCATACTACGTTATGAACCTAAATATTCGTACTCTTTGGTTCTTTCGGTAAAGTCACGTAGGTGAAAATAAAATAAAAAATAACTAAATACAGTAGAAATTATTGTTGCTGTGGTTGTCCCAAATGATGACGGAAGCTTGTGTTGCCTCCGAAACGTCGTTATTTAGTTATTTTTTTTATTTTTATTTTTTTTTTATTTTATTTTCACCTACGTGACTTCATCTAAAGAACCAAAGAGTATGGATCCTTGCAGTCACGAAAACTTCAAATCTAGAACTAAATATTCGTGTCCGATTGCCAGTCGCAGCACACATCATTGGTTTGTGGGCATTATAACTTTCGCTGGGCCTCCCCCGAGGTTAACCCAGCCGGTGTGATACGCGAAACATCAGCAACTGGGTTTAATAGGCGGGCAGGTGCGGTGCTGACCGTCTCACGCTCTCGTGCTTTGTCTCGGACCTAATAGATGCTCCCTAACTGCACATTCCCCAACAATCTTTAAAGCTGTATGGGGGGTATTTGTCTGTGAATAAGAAAACGAGAGGTCTATGAATATCAGGCTTTTTCCCCTTCCACAAAGGGCCTTCCACAAAGGGCCTTCCAAAAAGAGACTGGCTCCATGCACCGAGAGACTATGGAAAGCCGATTCCATACGAAACTTGACAAGTCCCTCAGGATAGCAGTCAGGGTAAGAGGCATCGATGACTAAGCAAACAAACTCGCTTTGCATTTCTATGGCGGGGCTAATGGACAGCCTCAGCAGTAGAACAAAGGGAATGACACAGTTGGCAGAGCACAAGTCAGTCAAGTGACTTGATCACCGACTGTAATTATCAGGGATCACTCCCCTTACCCCATTGAGGCTGCCCAGGTCCATGACTTTGTGTTCGTCAGTGGCGGGGTCGTAGTTGACCACAGCGTGCTGTCTGTCCACGCTTCGGGACTGCGAAAGAAACAAAGGGCGAGGAAGTCAACAGCTGTCGATGGGGAACACTGCTTTTTAAAACACCTGTTTACAACCGTCACCCAACAATTGGCAACAACATTTTCTCAAAGATACGCAAACACTGCCAAACATATCATCAGCTCCGTTCTTGGAAATTGTGAGTTTGGGGGGGGAGGGGGGAGTTTAAGGGTCGTTCGCAATTAACATCGTGAGGCACAAGTTTTTTAGTTCATGCATGCTTCATTGAGTTGCATTGATTCTTACACTCGTGATCATCTCAGCGGATTTTGTGCATGAGAATCGATGATTTACAATTTGTAACCCTACATGTGGTGCATGACCTATTTGAAGAAACCCTGGAGCCATTTCATATGATACATAAACCACACGACTCAAAAAATATAATCGTGACTAAAATTGAGAAAGGCCACGTATGTTGCATGCATGTTGAACTTCTTTCACACTGTACGTAGTCAATCGTACGATTACACTATTTTTAGCTATTATTATTTTACCAGGTGAGGCCCACTGAGCTATACATCTCTTTTTCAGAAGCAATGTGGCCACAAATGATAACTCAACAGCCAAATACTCGACACACACGTTTCTAAATGTGGAGGAAAAAAAACAAGAGGTCCTGGAGAAAAATCCACACGACCACAAGGAGAACGTGAAAATTCGAAATCCTGTATAAAACAGGCATCAGGGTCGGGATCAAACCCACAACCTCCTGAAAACCAGGCAAGGTTGTTAATATCTCGCCACCGGGGCGCCCATAGTTATAAATACTACTAGCTTTTTTACCCGTCCAAGGACGGGTGTATACTCTTTCGTTCTTTCGGTAAAGTCACGTAGGTGAAAAAATAAAAATAAAGAAATAAATCACGACGTTTCGATTGCAACACAAGCAATCATCATCAGGTGTGACAACCACAGCAAAACATTTTTTACTGAAGTGGGAGAGATGCCGAGGTTAAGGGGGTTTATATAAGTCAGAGATGGCGGTGGGGGGGAGGGGGGAAATGAGAGGGGAAGCGTTGCGTGTGCGAAACGTCGTGATTTTTTTATTTTTTTTATTTTTTCACCTACGTGACTTTACCGAAAGAACCAAAGAGTATGGATCCTTGCAGTCACCAAAAGTTCAAATCTAGACGGGTGTATATTGCAGTAAATCTGAAATATTCTATAGAAAAATTGTTCAGCTCATGATTATTAATGAGGGGGGGTTGCCCCATGTGGAGTGACGTTGCCCGCTCATGGTTATTGTGGAGGGGTGCGGCATGTGGAGTGACGTCACCCGCTCATGGTTATTGTGGAGGGGTGCGGCATGTGGAGTGACGTCACCCGCTCACAATTATTAATGAGGGCAGGGGTACGGCATGTGGAGTGCACGATTTTCTTGTGCGTTGGGGGGGGACTCTATTGCAGTGACGTCACACACGAATGTAGCATTGTGCTGCGTAGATTTATTTTTTACCGTCACTTTCTGTAAAGAAACGTCATATTTGAAGCGATTTTACGTAAAACGTTATTTAATTCAGCTCGACCTTCCTCTGCGTTAGTGTAAAAATCCACCCACTCATGAATATTAATGAGGGGGTGGGCATCATGTGGAGTGACGTCACGCGGGGGGGGGTGGGCCTCATGTGGAGTGACGTCACGCACGGGACAGGCACATTATTGGCTTATTACAGTAGTAAACACGTTCCTTCGGAGTGGGCAGGTAGGAACTTGGTTGGACAGCGCATTCGTGCACGACAGACAGACAAATAATCCCTGGTGGGCAGTGTGGAACCTGTTGTTCCTACCTGTATAAAAGATAACTTGACATGAGGTAGCCAGGCAGACAGCCAGGCAGCCAGCCCCCTTAACCATCGGCCCCTCCCCCTTGCTTAGGCCCCTCCCATTACCCCCCTCCCTTAGGCCCCTCCCCTGACCAACCCCCCATATCCTTAGGCCCCTCCCCTGACCCCCCCTCCCTTAGGCTCCTCCTCTGAACCCCCCCCCTCAGGCCCCTTTCATGACTCCCCCCTTCCTTAGGCCCCTCCCCTGACCCTCCTCCCTTAGGCACCTCCCCTCTCCGTACCCGGCAGTAGGTCTCCACCAATCAAAGAGCTGTTTGTAAGGTCTCCACCAATCAAGGAGCTGTGTGTATTATATATTTATTTATGCACGACAGATAGACAGTCAGACAGACAGACAATAAATCCCTGGTGGGCAGTGTGGAACATTTCATGGACCTTCACTGCACAGAAAGAGGCCAGAACTCCTCTGGCCTCTCCATGTGCTGTGAAAAAGGGCATTGCCTGTAACGTCGACTATAATATACTGTTTCTTTTTAAGGCAATGATATGAACGAATGTGTTTTTTGTTGTTATTTGTGCTTGTGCACCACTGCCAATGCAATGTCAAATCAGCTCACAAGGTACACCGAGCCATGACTGCTGTTAACAACATACCCGGGACAACCATGGACTGTAGTTTAATTATTAGCTGCGTTCCACTGGTGAAATATTCAGTGGCAGTCATTATTCGTATCCCAAGGCTGAGTACATTTTCGAAATAATGTAATAATTGCTGTTCGAAAGGGTTTGGGTGAACTAGCGTACGCTACAATAAATTTTGTTACGAAATTAAACGTACGCAAACTGGTTACTGGGTTCAAAATGATATATCAACATGTGACCTTCATAATTCCGTGGAAATATAACTGAGATATGAGAACGTGCACTTATTTCTCATCAACGGGACTGTACGATGTCACATATTTGTCTTGCTGCGGGCTGACGAGAGGTATAGGAGGATACGTGAAGAAGTCAGATCTGTGAACATCAATCGAAACTGATAGTGATACAACCACGCACAAAAACTGGATTGAGGTGTGGGTGGTCAATTGATCGGGGCAGATTTGTGATGGCCAGCTATATGACGGATACAAAACAATTAGCAAATCACCGATACATTTGGCACGCAATAGGAAGTGCGGTTGTATCGCTAACAATTACCCTGCCCAAATGTACTGACATTTTTCTTTCCCCACTGTACATGTAATCCAAGCCTCCTTTTGAGTCCATTTAGCTCGCTTATGGCCAACTTTGATCTTAAATCGGCAGGAATCGTACAGAGTGAAATTCCTCACCCATGTAATCCTAACAGATTTCCGAGAGATGAAAACTCACGTATGCCAAACAACTCTGAATCCAAGAAACAACAACCCCTCCTCCTCCTCCACATTATGTGCTTAAACTGGCTGCTGCTGTTTATGGCGGCGGGGAACAGCTAAACCACCTGAAGCAACACCTAATGACTGGTGCGCATTACTCATTAGCAAAGAATTTGTATAAGACTGGCAACAGAAACACTGCACAGTGAATTGTTCCCCCTCCTCAAGCGAACGCTGTTGTCCCCTCTTTTGCGATTTAACGCAAATTTAATGGTCGATGTTATTTAAACACATCGGGACCCTCCCGGCGTGCGTTCGGCTTGGGTTCCTTACCCACTTTTGCAATCAACGCTTGCGCCTACACGGCCACTACCGGGGAGCCGATCACAGCACGGGATTGTCAGCGTGCGGGCTCCAACACAGCGGCACGTTACACGGAGCTTCTAATCCAAGCCGTGTTGGTGTGGATGACTCGCGTTGCATCTGTCAATGTAGCGACCGCCTATTTTAGTGATGGGCCACTTGCTTCTTCTCATCGATGTTTATGCACCGGTATTCTCAACCCTAAGAAAATGCGGTCGCGTGTGCTTGTCCAATGCAGCGCATGTTACGTTGTAGCCAATAAACAAATTAAGGGGCATGTGTCGGCTCTCCGTTTAAAAATGATATTGTGTTTTTATTCCATTGGCTTATGGGTCACCCAGACCAATGTTTTCATTCAGAAATATTGTTCAAGTAACAAAACTTTTAATAGGTTACAATTTTCTGTCCCATCAGCAGTCAAGCCCCTCAAGATAAGTAAATTTTTACTCAGATGGACACATTCTCATCCACTTATATGTCACCTATAATCTTATATGATGGCTGAAATAATAATTTAAGAACAGTGTTTAACTTGGGCCTACCTGTTTATGCACCCAGCCCCACCTCCCACCCAGCCCCTCCCCACCCAGCCCCTCCCCACCCTCCCCACTCAGCCCCTCCCCACCCTCCTCTCCCCACCCAGCCCCTCCCCACCCTCCCCTCCCCACCCAGCCCCTCCCTGCACGACGGACGGACACAATAATCCCCTGTAGGCTGGTGTAACCAGGAGGTTCCTACCACTAATATCAGGCAATCTTTACAACCACAACCACACGATTAGCAGTTAACCACATTGTTGAAAAATCCATTATTGTATTGCACTACTGTACTTCTGACCTCCCAAGTCTATGCACGCCACCTTCACAAATCCGCCAATGACGCTGGGTCATTGTGGGTAATCAAATAAACCCCGAAACCCACACAGAATGGGGTGGCTGTCACACAGCAGGCGATTTACGCATGTACATCGTAATACAGGAGAGTAAGTACCTATTCACTCTTGCCCTCTTGATATTTGCGCAAAACAAATTACCTGCTGGCTTATTTGCAGAAGACCCACACTGCATTTTGGTTTGTTCACTTCCCCCTGCCTGATGGCAGATAAGGACCCGAACAAAAAAAAAACCTCACTTGTCACTTATTAACTCAATCCACACTTCAAACAGGCAACCTTGGAGACGGTCTCCAAAGACTGAATCAAATATTAGCTGTGGGTTCATGCTTCACGGCAGCTGACTGTGCTGAAATGTGCAGCTGTCCCGCTGCACGGGGAAGGCACGACGCCTTCACACCGGAGCGTGCGCAATTAGCGGTGGCCGGGACTAAATATAACGTTTAACTTGGAGCGCATTTAATCGTGGAATAACAATGTAAAAGAGCCTATTAAACCCATAAACCTTAAATTGTCGTGCTTTACATTCGTGGTGTTTGTATAATGACAATGGGATGGTTTGTGAATCGCCCAAATGAGTTGTTTACAAAGTTCACCCTGTGATGTAAGCTTATTTGTGTTGAACAAAACACAGCCTACAGATTTACCCTCTATCCTTAGCGATCTAGTCACTCTGTTTAATACCACATCTATCATGGGATGACATAAATGCCAACTTTTCGACAGTCGTTATGCTTTTATATAATAGATTATCCAGTACTGCAATTTAAATGCTACAATGCAGATTCCTGGGGAATATAAGTAAGAAAAGAAGCATACACAACACTGCATATCTCTTCCTGATGACGTGGCAGAACGCTTGTGTTGCGTCGTAGCTTTTTGCTAATTTCTTTGAACCTACCTACGTGACTTTACCGAAAGACCCAAAGAATACGAACACTGCATATATACGAAAAATAAAAATACATGAAGCTAGTTGGGTGGCTCGGAGGTCAGAGAAATGAGTTTGTACCACAGAGCGAGAACCAACGGTTTTAATCAGGGTAGCCGCCTATGAATAAACCAGATTCTCAAATTTAAGTCCATGGGCCAGAGCAGAAATTGGAAGCGCAAAAGGTATTTTTGGTTTAGCGTTGAGACTGGAAGGTCGTGTTTTGTCGTTGCTTGCGCTCCGAATTATGACCCAGTGGTTTTAAAGAATGATGGCATCGTCCCCTGTTTTAGCCTGTAACTATATGGATACATTTATAGGGCTAATAAGGGTGAATTACTTGATATGCCACTTTAAAAATGGTTAGCACTTAATTCACTGTTATTGGTGCCATAAATAAATGGGAACCACTCTTGTTATGATGCCACGTCAGGTGGTGCTGACAAGTTGATTACCTTGTTTTTGGGTTCATAATTAGGTGGACTTACGCTGGTCACTAATAAACGCACACATCGTATTTAGTTTTCTCTCTCAATTTGGCAAAATGACAGCTATGAGAATAAAAAATATATAAGTTTTACAGCCATGCACTCAACATTTACATTCAGCAGGGCTACGGGAACGTGGAGCCACCCCATAGTATGGATAAGAGATTCCTGTATTGGTAGAATGCTGAAATGATACGTCATCTAATGATATGGTGGCAACAACACAATTTAAAAACAATTTTCAAGGATAAACTAAATTGTGATGCAAAAGTGTCTATAGAATGGTGTTCAAACCATTACTGTGGGTATAACAAAATGTCAATATCTTCATTGTGGCCTAATGAGCATCAATGCCATCTGTTCAATTACTGCACCTATCCATTTATAAAATGTTAGTCAAGGGGTAGGCTTCTGATTCTAGAAAAAAATCTAAAAATTGTTTTATTAACTGCTTGGTTTACATTGTAGCCATATTCCATCCGAATAGTCTTGCTCGATATGGAGTACTAATCAGTATGCAGCAATCCCCACTATAAGTCGCTACATTAAGCGATGTGTCGCTTGTACATTGTCGATAATTATGGAACATATTTCAACATAAATGTTGTCACATATGTTATTTAAATAAAAATGTGCAAAAAAATGTTCGCGAATTTTTTTTTTTTACGAGGAACGCACATTGTGATGAAATACCGTACTGTACGTGCATAATGCGTACCACCGAAAATCTCTCAACCAGGTGGGGAGAGTTTCCTCCACGTGGCAGAGGGAAGCTGGAATAGACAATGTGGAGGAATCGGCCATGATGGAGTTGCTTGAGTCACATGGTGAGGAACAGTTAACGGAGGATCTGATGCAGCTGGAAGAGGCCGATTAAATGATACCACCACCACCACCATTAATATTAACTTCAAAAGGGTTGCTAGAAGCATTGATAATTTTAAAGCAGTAATGGACATCTTCAGAGAGGATGTTCCAAACCGAGAACGCAGCTCGTGAGTTAATAGGATGAGTGGCATTCACTGCTCAAAGAAGCTGTCGTACCAGGAGAAGAACAATTCTGCGCAGCTTTCGTTGGCTGACTTTTTTTTTTGACGTTCTGCATTAAAGCCACAAAGTCCAGAAAAGAGCCCAAAAGAAAACCAGCTTCTTCCTCTGGTGAACATTCCTATGGCTCCAGCTTCAACATGAGATGAAGAGGAAAGTGATCCAGCCCCTTTGTCTGCATGGCTCCACCACTGCCCACCCCAAGAGGCCTCGCTCACCAAACTCTTAAAACGTTTCTGGTAAGTTTTAGCTAATTATTTGTACGTATCATTAGTTAAAATGTAAGTCGGCAAGGAACACAACCCCCGATTTCAACATTAAGTAGATGGGACATTAGAGTACGCCGTACATTCTACATTAGAGCTCGCTTTAAGTAATGTTGCGTCACGAAGCATTTCCCAAGAACGCATCCCTTATGTATAAGCGAGGGATTCCTGTATTACAGTATAATCTAAAAATGATCTGCAAACACAATTTATTTGAAAACATGAATGTTCCCATACTCTTAGGTTTCTTCGGTAAAGTCATGTAGGTAAAAAATAAATAAATAAATTTGCTGTATCACTTGACACAGTAAATTTAGCTGTGACGGTCCCACCTGATGACGGAGACTTGTGTTGCCTCCGAAACGTCCTGATTTATTCTTTTATTTCTATTATTTTTATTACTTATTTTTATTTTTTACCTACGTGACTTTACCGAAAAAACCTAAGAGTATGAATCCTTGCAGTCACGAAAGCTTCAAATCTAGAATGAATGTTCCCGATTTACATAAAACGTTACGATACGTAACGACCGTGTTCACTATGCAGAGAAGAACATCCTTACATTATTAAAATTCTATTTTTATACAAAGTCTGTCCCGTGCTTCCACTGTATCTCAAATTCTCCATATAATACGACCCATTTTCAGCAGAAGCTTTTATTGGATTAGTGATGTGATTTGCCTGTTACAGCCGGTAAAATAAAATATGAGGGAAATCTCACTTCAGGTGAGTGCACCTGAATTAAAAAAAAGGATCTTGTGATCTATTCACTTAACAGGTTCAAAAATAGCAGCAGCAACAAACAATCTAGCAAACAGTAATATATTTGATATATTAAACAGGTAATGTAAACAAAACCTATTTAAAAAATACTGACCAGTATTTGCCCCAGTACAATACCGCATTGTTAATCCGAGGAATGTGCGATGCAATCAGTTCAGATTCTGCCTGTTTGACAACAGTGCATGAATTTGCGAGACTCTTAAGTGTTTGGGGACATTTGCATTCATTCAGGGAACGCTGGTATAAGTAGCTTGGCAGAAACGGTGGCCTGACAGGGGTAAATCCATTGCACTCGATCATGGAAATTAGATTTGCAGTCCAATTATGTTTGGATTTTGCAATAGAAAAAATAAGCCTTGAGCGCAAGCTCAGATTGTTGGGCATTATTACGAGGCATGTAACGGTTCACCTAACTGCTGCCGCGATTTGATGAAATGTCAGAATGTGCATCACAAATCGATTCAAGCTGCAAGTTTTTATCTTGCTTGTATCTTCTGTACTGTGTGTGATGTGTTACGTCTCACTGCACTGTCCAGTGTCATGGATACTCTCCAATTCATTTTCTGTACGTCGTACATTCTACTAACCACTACCCTTTAAGGATCATTTGCATACAATTTGGTGATATCAAAATATATATTATTACATGCATGATGTAATACATGTATCATGAGCATTAAATGTTGGTTAAATCGACGACTTGATAGATCTGTACATGCCAATTGATTACCTATCATTAGACAGAGTGATTTAAGAGATTGACTGATTTTTAGGCTCGATATATTAGTGCACGCGCCAAATTGGGCATGCAAGAATAATTTACGGGCCATGAAAATCATAGGCCGACAGGGTGGTGAGATGTTGACTATCTTGCTTGGTACACAGGAGGTCGTGGGTTCGATCCCGACCCTGATGCCTGCTGTATATTTTAAATGTGCACGTTCTCCTTGTGGTCACGTGCAGATGTTAACTACCTCGCCTGGTATACAGGTCGTGGGTTTGATCCTAACTCTGACGCCTGCTGTATGTTTTGAGCTTGCGTGTCTCTTTCTCTCTCCCCATGGTCGCGTGGATTTTTCTCTGGATCCTCCGGTTTTTCCTTCCACATTTTGAAACGTGCATTCAGATTTTTTGCCTGTTATAAATTTCAACATGATAAGCCACACTTTGCTGAGCTATCATCTGTGGCCAGGTTGCCTCTGAAAGAGCTATATAGCTCAGTGGGGCCTTTCCTAGTAAACAAAAAAATGTGAATGATACAGTCAGACAATTTGAGAAAAAGAGGGCCAAAAACTTAACTTCCAAGACAGACAATACAAATAAGATAATATCATTTAGACGAAAATATTTTGTCCGGACGGATTCTACGGTCGTTTAAATAGACGAGTGTTTAACTCTTGTTGACTTGAATTCACTTTATTTTAACGGATTCTCATATGCGTGAGAGGAGTGTGGTCATTATTGCAGGCCGGAGAGGTTTAAAGTAACGGTGTGCTCTTTTCTCCTGAAGTTACCTCACATGCCACACCACAACTATTTTTTAAGAGAAAAGTAATGCATTCTTCAATCAAATTATAACCCTGAAGCTTGACATTTCATCACATTGTAGTTAAAGTGAAGCATTAAATGCCTACCAAGCATAGGCAGTAAGTAAATCAATCTCTGGCACCATGGAAACATGTTGTAATTATAGCCATCTGCACGAATTTCACTGCTGAAATGGGTTATTATTCACATCACAATCTCGTAAAGCAATTGGTAATGAGAGTGGACAATTTTAGCATTTACCGAATTAAATATTTGTTTCCAAGCAGTCAAAAAAAAGTGACAAGTCATGCAATGCATACCTCCACCATACGAGCCACCATTAAATTATATTTAGCTGTTAAAGTGATTACACGCATCAACTATGTGAGAGATGCAAGTGTGGTATATTCTCCATAGGTCAAACTATTGCTCAAATGCTTAACGACACAATGCTTGAAATGTTCTTTCGTAATTATTACACATGATGAACACTAAGGTTGGTGGTGCGAAGCAGTTGACTACGTACGTTGCGAAATAAGTTCAATATACATACATACATAGCTATTCTTGGGTCTTTCGGTAAAGTCACATAGATAAGTTCAAATTAAAATAACAAAAAAACTACGACGTTTCGATCGCAGCACAAGCAATCGTCATCAGGAGAAAAAAGTGGGAAAGCTGCTGGAGCAGGCTGTTTTAAAGGTTTGAAATTGGTGTAGCCCAAGGGTCATAAGCGAAGTGGGCGGGGCTGGTGATGTTAAAGTGATAAATTTGCATGTAAATGTAAAATCGGAGAGCTACCTCCACGACGACGAAGCTACGGAGGTGGCCATTGTATTGCGAGAGATTAGCAAGTCAATGTAAGATCACAAAGCACCTGCCACATCGAGGAAAACGAGTGAGACATTTAACCTGTTGATGTAAAACCAGAGAGTCGAAAATAACTACTAACATCGGAAGGTAGGATGGAAACATCACAGCCAGTTATGACTTAAACTGGTTAATAACGTCCTATAACATCCACGTGACCATGGGGAGAGAGAAAGAGACACGCAAGCTCAAAACATACAGCAGGCGTCAAGAGTTAGGAACAAACCCATGACCTCCTGTATACCACGCGAGGTAGTTAACATTACCATGTGACCACAAGGAGAACATGCGAATATAAAATATACAGCAGGCATCAGGGTCGGGATCGAACCCACGACCTCCTGTGTACCAGGCGAGATAGTCAACATCTCACCACCCTGTCAGCCTATGATTTTCATGACCCGTAAATTATTCTTACATGCCCAATTTGACGCGTGCACTCCCATTTACATGCAAATTTCTCACATTAACATCACTATCCCCGCCCACTTCGCTTATGACCCTTGGGCTACACCCATTTGAAACCTTTAAAACATCCTGCCTCAATAGCTTTCCCGCTATTTTTTCTCCTGATGACAATTGCTTGTGTTGCGATCGAAACGTCGTAGTTTTTTAGTTATTTTTTGTTATTTTCTTTGAACCTATCTACGTGACTTTACCAAAAGACCCAAGAATATGAATTCCTGCAGTCACGAAAGCTTTAAGTCAAGATTTATACATACATAGCATTAGAAATCTCAACTAACAATCAAATGATTACAAGTTCATATCCCAATCAGAAATAGATTGAGCCCATGGCACCTGTGGGGTTGGCAAAGTGAAGAGCACATTGTGAGACATTACCACAGTAAAGTAGAATTCCTCCAAGTGGCTCAAAACCACCAACAATGATGGGCACAGCAGCTTGGCGCATTCAGGCAAAGAAACAATAATTTTTCAATATCCGACTTGGACAAAAGCTGAAAAGTGTGCAAAGAAACATGAATAGATGCAAGCTTTTAATTACAATGCAAGAAGGAAAGCGGCCCACAACGATTTGAGGACATACGCAATTTAGAAACATCAGAATGACTGTTAACCCTTTTCCGTTCTGATGATGTACGTGTACGCCATCAAAATGAAACCGGAATTAAAAAAATAAAATAACATTTTCAGTACCGAGGCTCCCACAAGGCCATGCGGGGAAGGCGTGTGGCACAGTTTGGCGTCAGCTGTACTCAGGTCTCTACATTTCTCAGCGGTGAATACAATGTCTTTAAAAACAACGGCGCTGTCTTTTAAATAAAATTAATGCCGAGCCACTTGCATGTTCCAAGATTCAGAGGTGAACAGGAACCACCTGCAGCTTGCGGACGTCTCGATGGCAAAAGGTTAATAAAAGCCGGCCTGGGCAGAACATCGCTAGACGAAGATGAGGGCCAGCGGTCGAGACGAACGCCGCAGTTGCAGCCAAGGGAGGGGAAAGCGTCTGAGATGACCGATCAAATCAGCTCGTGCACAGGTGCTCCAGAGACAAAGAGAGACAGCGACAGCGTGGGGAGGCCTTTATCCAGCACTGTATTGATCATGGCTGATGATAACGGTGATAGATGCAGTGATTTTAACATAAGATCCGGGAATTTCAGTATGCCGGTATAAAGATTTGTACCATAGATTTGTTTTGGCCCACCAGAACAGCATTCCCATTGCCTGCGGCCATTGGATTCACGAGAAGGGCCTGAACCCACCTGCAGCATGAGCTCGCACTCGTCACGCCCGACGAAGATCATCTCCTTGGGCAGCCGGTTGCGGGTGCCGCTGCCCGCCACGAGGAACCACGACGTGACGCTCATCCTTGCTCCGCCGCCTCGCCACGCACGACCTGGGGACTCGTCCTCATAAAAAAAACACTGCCCAGACGCACAGGGCGTGGTGTCCAGGTCAGAATAAAAAAAAATGAATTAAATCCTTAAGCTTTCATTGGTGCAAAGCAAGCAGCCGTCATATAAAGCGTCTGCCCACATGCACACAAACAGTAGGTACACAGTGCCCGGTAAAAACATCTGCGTGTCAGCAGTGGTGTTGGACATCAGAATTCTGTGCACGGATTTGATCTACTTAAATTGAGTGGTTTCATTTTTTTTATATATACGTTTGGCGGCATGCTATTGTTCAAGGGCATGTTCAAATTTGTTAATTAGGTTTGTTAATTTAAATTTGCGGATGGATTTATTTTAAATAACAGTTGCCATTTATGTACTATATGCAACAAAATATTAGTAGATTATATTAAACGTAAAATCATATATTTTTAAAATGCCAGTGATATTACAGTTTATACAAGAATCAAATGTATATCAAACAATAAATAGTTTGATAAAGCATTGAAAAAAAATCACACCGAATTAAGTGCAAAATATATGTAACATAGAGAGCCACTATATGTGTGCAGAGGAAAAAGCTGAGAGCATCACAGTTTAAACCACAAATATGCTTTAACACACAGTATGGTAACAATACATTATAATAACAGTATCAATGAAACCACTTAAATTGATTAAAGTGAGCATCATATTTAAAAATTTATGTTTACTACTATTTATGGTTTACGATTCAAAACTGCACTATTCCCATTATTACTGGGCTCCAAAAGACGATCCCTTACGTGACGAGGGAAAATGTATGCGTGCCCACAAGGGACCACTGCATTTTGTGGTTGTTATTGATGGCAGGTCTACACATTCAGGTTTTTTTTTAAATAGGTTTAAAGATTTCCTGTTAAATTAATCCACATCAACGTTGATGTCTGGTGTGGCTGTTACATTACAGAAGGACATTTTTTTTTAAACACATATTTGATCAATACAGTACTGACATATTTGCCACAAATAGCTGCCCTACCAAAATGAACACGGGAATAAGCCATGTGCAGAACAAACGTTGGCAGCGCAATAATAAATGTAACCGTTGAGCAAGGGTAACAGATTAACCAGTGAAAGAATGATTACGTGAATTTCTTCGGGTAACTACTTTAAGTGAACTCGCTCTACTGTACATCGCACTGTTCCATACAAGGAATAAATAAATATTTTTACCAATAAAATGTTTTTACCGTACCGTAGAGTCAACGTTTTAATTTGGCGTGTAGCAGTTGATTTTTATATAACAATACATGCATAAAATTGTGCATGTGCGAATTATTTTCAATCTTGATTTGAAGCTTTCGTGACTGCAGGAATCTATACTCTTTAGTTCTTTCGGTAAAGTCACGTAGGTAGAAAATAAAATAAATCACGACGTTTCGGGCGCAACACAAGCGTCCGTCATCAGGTGGGAAAGCATGGTCTGACCCTTGGGCCACACCCATTTCAAACCTTTTAAAACAGTCTGCATCAGCAGCAGGCCATGCTTTCCCAACTGATGACGGACGCTCGTGTTGCGCCCGAAACGTCTTGATCTATTTTATTTTATACCTACGTGACTTTACCGAAAGAACCAAAGAGTATGAATTATTTTCAATTTGTGCAAAATGTGCGCATTTATTTTTTACTTTAGACATTTGTTTGCGACAAATTACGCAAACCCAACGAGACAGTAGCGTCGACTATACGTAACAAGGAGTACCACAAAGACCACAACGCATGACCTTGTGCCTCAGAGGGGCAACTGTGCAAGTTGGACGATAAGGCCTCACGTAAGGCTGCTTAGCTCAGCGAGTGAATGTATGTTGAACTTCTTTCACACCGTACATAGTCAACCGTGCTAATCGGCCGTGTGGGGAAAGGACAACAAACTAAACACAAAAAGCAGTTCTAAAGAAATTCGTTTTCAATCTAGATTAAATAGTTCAAAGCTCTAGTGGCTTCCTAACATCGGAAGGAAAAGCATTCCAGATGGACGCAAAAGCGCATTTGAAAGCGCGCGATGCAGTGACCGTCTTTGTTTGATGGCCAGCTTAAAGCCGCTGAGAGGATAACTGGAGTTAGCGTGATAGTTGATGCTCTTGGACGAGAATGCGTCAGTAAATGAGGTAGAAAATCTGAATAAGACAGACAGTAGCATGAATAACACAAGCAAATGACATGCAAATTATATGTAAATTATATTCTGTAACATTTCCAAAAATGGGACAAACCAAGACTAAAGGATAAAAACTATTCAAATGAGAGGTTTCAAACACACACCTGTATTTACATAATTAATAAATTAACCACAAATCATAATAATTCATGTAATTCTGAGATTTGCTATGGGGTGGGTGGGTGAATGATTGCAAGCCTGGTTTACTTTGCACATGTATCATAATTCGCTGGAGACGGCTCTCAAGACGGGCCACGCGTCACCGTTATTTCATTATTACACGCTATTTAACACATTCCTGCGGAGGGAGCTGGTAGGAACGTTGGGTTGCTCGGTCAATGGCCAGGGTCAACGGCGGCGTGGTGTATTCCGCAAATATGCCCGACTGTGAGGGCGGGCACAAGCCGGCGTGAGTAGGTGAAACGTTGAGTTTTATAAGGGCACCACGGGGTGACCAGCCCCTCCCCACCTAGCCCCACCCCTCCCCCCCCACCCAGCCCCTCCCCACCCAGCCCCTCCCTCCCCACCCAGCCCCTCCCTGCACGACGGACGGACACAATAATCCCCTGTGGGCTGGTGTAACCAGAGGTTCCTCGCAGTATTAACTCACTCTGTTGTTGTTGTATCCTCAAATCTTGTAACTCAATTATTACCCACTTCCCAATGTGGTATCGACTGCAAACTTAGTATACTTATGTCATACTTATGACAATACTATATTATATCATTAAAATAAAAATATATAATTTTAAACATTATTTTTACATGTTATGTTTCGGCTTGGGTCTAATTGTCCACGCTCAACTGACGTTGGCTGTAAATCACCACGGCCCCTTACGTTATGACAAGCTTCGGGGCCACGTCCTGGAGTCGTGGAGTTCTGCCATTACTAGTACGGTACATTTCATAAAATCGTGTTTAAAAAAAAGTTTTTTTAAACATTACTTATTTTGAGACAAGGTAACTATTTCAGCCACACTCCATAGGAAAAAACCCATCATATACAGGTACAGTCAATTACTGTCAACCGATGTCGTAGGAGCAGTGGGGGGAAGGGGAGGTTTGGCTTATTTTAGCCGTCCGACCAAAGCCTCTGTACCATAGTAATAAAAACGTGACCTTTGTGATGTTACAGCCACAGCATGCAATACGGCTGCTAAAGTATACATTCGGACGTCCATGTCATTCCAAGATTCATTTCAAAGCGCTGCCCGTTGAAAAGTTGAATGGCAAATCATTTGAAATCGTTTACATTTAAATTAGCATTAATCTGTTTTAAATCAATTATATCAGATCAAAGAACAAACTAAACAAGGGAATGACTTTCATCACGAGGATAACAGTTACTATTCACCAATGGGCCTTTCATATCAATGTATTCTTGTGGGATTTGATTGAACAGGACGAGCAAAACCTCCTGGTTACCAGAATAATAAAAACAACATAACCTACCACCCCCGTTTCTTTTGAATCGCTCACAGTACACCGAGACATTGCATAATGATTTTGAACAAATCAGTTTCACCTCGCATTGTGGGTTTTTTAGGGTACTTTCACTTCCTTTTGCATGCAAAACACTAATTAAAGATTTGGGAAAATATCCTTATCCATGCCCTTCCTGAAAGAGTGTCATCCTGCATTGTACAGTGGTAAGACTGCTAATACATTGTCACTGGTTTTGTAAACGCGACTATAAACATTTCCCACACACCACCCCAATCCTCAAATCCCTCCATTGGATTCCTAGCCAATTCCAGATCAACTGCAAGCTTACAATATCTTCATGGAATCTCCCCTGCCTGCCACTACCGTCTCATCTAAATCTTGATGTAGCCCCCACCCCTGTATCCTGCTCCAACAAACAAGGTTTTTTTTTTTAAACCTTAGTCCAACCTACGCACGATCGATAGAAGGTCGCACCTTCTCTGCTGCTCCCTGTGAAATCTGTAACTCCCACTTCCTGGCTGTCTGCACTGCTGACTCACTTGCCCCCCTCTGTTCAAGTCCACGCTGTCAACCTCTCCTCTTCTCTGCCTACGTCACTCACTCTGAAGTTTCTTCGTTCGCACCTTTACCATGCCATGCTACGAATAAAGGCCATTGCTTGAAATGTCACCCATGTGAATATGGCAAAAATATTACCCATGACTCGTTTGGAATACTATATACATAGCAATGGTCACCTCCTGTGAAAACTTGCCAAGACCCTCCTGAAAAAAGTGTCTTGAGACTCAATGAGGCTTTCCTGGGAAAACAAGCATAATAAAAAACTGTATATATATTTTCCTTTTAATAGTGGCATTGACTATAATGTTGGTGGAATGTTTTTGTTAAGCACCATATATTGATTTTTTTTTTAAGTTGTAATGTAAATACTATTGCCTTCTATTATTAAATGCTATATAAAATATTCTGACAGGCAATTGTCTTTCAATCAATAACTACACGGTGAGTTGTCTAAAGGCCACATTCGCTTGTATATCCTTCATAAATCTATGATGGATGGCTAATCTTCATTTAATTTTGACATCCTGGCAAGGAACAGCCTTAGAGTGGCACCAACATTACAATGCCCACATTCTAAGCAAATCCCTTCATGCGTCCATACTAAAGCCTACAATGGGAAATGTCAGTCACCTGTACAGTAATTTGTTACCCACATTTAAACTGCACTTCAGCTTGTTAAATACAATTACTGCACATTTAACAATGTCTCCAATCGTAAACGAAGTAGAATTAAAAGTCAACTGACGTTATGGTCTACCTGGCAAGATTGATTTTCCACATCAACCGCTTGATTATTTTTGGTATTCAATGGCTACAGATTAATTTTACGTTGTGTAGCAAAATGAATGCATTTCAGAGGTCATTACTTAAAAAAAACATTCCATAATTCCCCTCTAAAGTGTTGGTGGAAAATGTCTCAAATGCGGTTCTACCAAAATGATCACTTGTAGTACACGCTGCTCTATAGGTAAGTCATCGGCTGCCCAATCACTATTTTCAAAGCAAAGCACATTCAATCTTCTGGCTGTACCTGTCTGACCGACAAATAAAAAAGCAAGCAGAGATAATTTTTTCTCAACACCGAGTGTATTTCCACTGTTGTTAAAAGGTCAATGCATTGTTCGCTGAGGACACACGATTTTTTTTTATAAACTAAAAGCCTGTTGGACAATGCTCTTTTCAACGTGTTTAGTAGACGAGTTACATACATTTACACTTGAAATTGTTGGAGGGGATTTCTTTGTCCCTGCTAAAAAGCATAATTAATGACAAGAAAATGTCACGCATTCAACTGAGTGAAGAAAAATTTACCTTATCCTGTTCAGCTCTCAATTATTGCAAATTCTCACCACAGTAACATACCCACACAACACTTACATACAACTTAAGACTCCATCATAATGACTGCCTACGGTTTAAGTAACAAAGCCCAGCCTGTGTTACATCACCTCGCCTGCTAGTTATCAATCATACAAAAATGAGACGTATTTGCATGCCCGCTTATCTGCATTAGGCTTTGATTAATGACAACTCCAATTACACTGTCACGAATTTTTTTCAGCTCCCAGCAGTAAAAAAAAAGGCCGCCTTGTATCAATCATCAAATGAGACCGCGAATGTCAGTGGAGCGGCAGAAACCTATCATCAGATTCTATCTGCAGACGCAACACTGCCAAACGACCCCTAGAATCATGGAATGTCACTGTAGGCTGCGAGACACGTTTGTTTTTTTCTATATACATTCATTTGAGTTCAGTTCGCCAGACTTAAGTCCTTAGAGATGACATGTCTGTCCCTCCCAATCAGAAAGTGATGCGTTTTGTTGTGGGATGAATTAGCAGTCTCGACCGCAGTTAAAATTGTGGCACATCCAAATAAATTTGCACTAATGTTTTCAGTGCATTGTTAAGCCATTGCAAAAATAGTAGCTGTTAAAAAAAACCCACGCAAGAGAATATGTGATACAATCGCTCAATTTCCTGTTCATGAAAAGGTCCATCGAGGTATGTTTGCAAGGGACAAAACTAAATGTAATTTGTACGTAAAATTTACACCGCTTTCATTTGAGGGCATTAATAAAGAATAATAATGATTAACTATGAATAACCCAACCAATAATAGATTTCCATTGTAATTGACTAAATATGAGGGGGGGGGGGGGGGGGCGGGGGGGCGGGCGTGATTGGCTCACAAGTGATAACGTCACATTTAGCCCCCTCTGTAACAGCAGGAGGATTTCTCCACCATTCTGACTGTCGCCTGATGAGGCTGGTTGTAATTTCTAGTAAAAACGTCGTACTCGAATATAAATTTGTGGGTTTACTCTCCAACACACCGGTGTGCTGAACTAGTAACTAATTGGCATGTTTGTATAAGTCACAAATCTTACTGATTGGCTGTGTTGGGTGGTGTCGGGTTTAACAACACGTGTATATTTACACGTGTTGTTAAACCCAACCCAGCTTATATATATATGCTCCAAGCACGTGTGCTGCCTCATTCAGACGCTGTCGCCTCGACAGACCTGGTTTCACCTGAAGACGGCTGCTTGTGTTGTGGCCGAAACGTCGTGAGAATTATTTTATTATGTTTTATTATTTTTATTATTTTATTACTTCCCTTCTACGTGACTTTACCGGAAAAAACCAAGAAGATATATTTACACGATCTAACCCCCCAAAAAAAACCTCTATTATGGATTAATAAAGAAATGTAAAAAATACATGAATTACTAGTCAACACAAGTTGACAGCAATAAACATGAATATAAATGGCCATGTAAACACAGTTCGAGATCTGTTATTTACCATGGTGAAAGCTCACTCATGTGTATTATTATTCGGTTGTGTAGGGCTGGGTATCCTTGGTTATCGGACGACATTGAAAATGGAAATTAACATCAAATCTTGCTGAGCATGTGACCAGCTCTAATGGCAGTAGACTGATAGATAAGGCTTGCTGTGTGGGTTGTGAGGTTTATTTAGCCATACTTCACCATGCTGGTCAGTGCAGGTTCATGAAGATCGAAAGCATAGACGTGGAAACAGACGTACGATACAATTATCCATTACGGTTTTTTTGGGGTTTGAGTGCGTAAATATAAATGTGTTGTTAAACCCGCCACCAGCAACACACCGATGTGCTTAACTAATAACTGACATTTGCCAGTAAAAAAATATGATAATTGTTTTTTTACCCTATCTGGCAACAAAACTGACACCTTTTTGGCGTCATCTGGTCCAACCCATGTGAGACTAGGCTCGAAGGAAAGCTGTCTCGGGTGTGGACCAATCAACTTCAAGGACAGTGCACATTATCAGAGTTATGTTTTTTGTTTGGATTATGACTGCAGGTATTGTGGTCTATGTAAACATGACTCCTTGTAAAAAAGGTGTCAGTTTTGTTGCCAGATAGAAGGGTAAAAAACCAATTATCATAATAACTGACATGTTTTGCTTAAAAATTGGCTGTCGGGGTTTAACGAAACATTAATATATACGCGATCTAACCCAAAAAAACTAGTATTATGGATAATATTGGTCGCGAAAGCCAAACCTGTTAAACAGTACAATTGATTTTGCAGCATATGGCACGTGTTTTATGTATCAAATCTGCTTCGCTCTCGAGATTTCATAACATCTAATTAATTCCAGGTGATTTGGTGACAGGATACATATTGTGTAATGATTCTTACGTAATGAGGGGTGCCTGCCGTGATCCTGTAACCTTTAAATACATTGCAGTAGGTGTTGAAGACACAAACAAATAAAGGCAAAAACGTCCTCGACCCAAATTCCACATTCCCATTTCAGGGTCTAGACACCCCATAGGACGACAACTCACAACTTCCTAACAAAAGCTGCAGATATTTCACCAAGCCCCACAGACACATGCATTTGCGCTGTCGGTATTATTTTATTAGAATGCAGACTTGCACATGAGCAGTAGCCTCCATTGCAAGATACCACCGTGTAAACACCATCGCCTGGTGAACACCATCGCTGTCCACGTCGACTTTACATCAGGGGGTGCGCGTTTGACCAAGACATTATTATTATTATTATTGCAAAATGGTATTGCTGTAATCGTGGTTGGCGCACTGCGCTATGAGGGAAATAAATAAGTTAACCTCGAAGCTCGATTCCCAGCCACGGGCAACATCAGTGGCAAATTATATGTTCACTGATCTCCTGGTCGCCCCCATCACCTTCATCAACCAGCAACTGACCAGGGTGGTGAAGTATGGTTAAACAATGCCTAACCACTGACACGGCACGGTGAGGCATTAATGCAGCAGTGGATTGCAACTGGACTCCAAATTATTATAATTATTATTCTAATTGAAAATATACACCGTATTCTTTCTACTTGATAATTGTTTTTTTACCCTTTTATCTGGCAACAAAACTGACACCTTTTTTACAACATGTATGCACTGTTCTTGAAATTGATTGGTCCACACCCGAGACAGCTTTTCTTAGAGCCTAGTCTCACATGATGTTGGACCAGATGACGCCAAAAGGCGCAAAACTCAAAGACAATGCACCATCAGAGTATGAGAGCTCGGGGTAAGCATTTACACCATTGGAACCTCCTTTGCCAGTATCAAAATATGACCATTGTTTTTTGTTTGCATTCCGACCGCAGGTATTGTGGTCAATGCAAACATGACTCCTTGTAAAAAAAGGTGTCAGTTTTGTTGCCAGATAAAAGGGTAAAAACCCAGTTATCATATTTTGCTACTGGCAAAGGAGGTTCCAATGGAGCACTACACTTACTCCAATATGCCAGTGCGACCAAATAAACCCGTGTTACAGGACCGCTTAGGAAGAGGCCTTTTTCATCCAGCAGTGGACCAATCAAGGCTGATGATGGATAACAGCCGTGAAGCATCAACATCTAACACTGCCATGAACACAGCTCTCGTATGATGAACTAGGCTATGGATAACGTTCAACGTCAGGGATTGCGAGGCCTGATGCGAGTAGGAATTTCCCATCAATGTTTGAATGGAGCCTGGCACCTGCCCCTATGCATTCTAACCACCAGCTTTCTCCACACACGCCACTACAGATTGACACCAACCATTACTACAATCAACGCCCCTGCCATATACCCACGGTGCGTCTCACCGCTGTGATCGCGAATCCGTCGATCATTCCGCGATTCTTTTACCACACAAATCGGCATCTCCACACTTCACTCGGTCGTACCTGGGGCCGAAGCGTCGCGACCATTTCCCGTAGCGCCCGAATGATCACACACATAGAAATGTAAAAAACACAGACACGTTTACACGAACCTTACCTTTAGCGGCGAACGGAGACTATTGTGAGGAAACGAACGGATTATAAAACAAAGAGGGAGGGGGGAGGTTAAAGGAATAAAAAAAACTAAATTATTGAATCGAGTCACCCTCAGCCCTCCGTTGCTGCATCTCCCAGCCCGCACGGCTCCGAGTAAATAAATAAACAAATAAAGCAGCGCGCGCTGACGTCACGCGCACGGCGCGGGCTCACGAGGCCCCCACCGCACCCCCTCGCTTCCCATTGGGTGAGGTGAAACGCGACGTCATCGCGCCAACAGCGTCCACCGCCGTCAACCCAGCCGTGTCCTGACGTCATCACGCACACATTGTGTTGACGTCACGTGGTCGTCACGACGTTGGGGGGTTTATTATAGCCCAGGTGGGGGTAGGGGGGCGTTTGTATTTTATAGTGAACATTGGAATGCCTACAGATTGTTTTCGATAGTTCACATTAAACGCAATTTGAAATAAGAAAAACTGTCAAAAAACAATCAAGTCGAGTTGAGTTTTTTTTCTGCTGAAAATAAAAACGTGGTGAGGATTCAAGAGGACGGGATTGGGTTGAGATCTCACCTGGAGGTCACCAACGTGTTGACACACGCAAATTATAGCAAATAAAAAAAACTATAAAGCAAAGATAACGACCGCTTGTGTTGCGATCGAAACGTCGTAGTTTTTTGTTATTTTTTGTGATTTTCTTTGAACCTATCTACGTGACTTTACCGAAAAACCAAAGAATATGAATTCCTGCAGTCACGAAAGCTTTATCTGGTAGAAACCTCCTGGTTCCACCAGCTCACAGGGGATTATTGTATCCGTCCGTCGTGAATCCAAAAATGGGAGGGGAGGGGCTGGGTGGAGAGGGTGGGGAGGGTGGGGCTGAGTGGGGGGTGGGAGGGGTGGGGCTAGGTGGAGAGGGGCTGGTCACCCCGTGGTGCCCTTATAAAACTCAAGCTACTCACGCCGGCTTGTGCCCGCCCTCACAGTCGGGCATATTTGCTGAATACACTACGCCGCCGTTGACCCTGGCCATTGACCGAGCAACCCAACGTTCCTACCAGCTCCCTCCGTAGGAATGTGTAAGTCAAACTAAAATTTTGCTGCTACCCAAGCGACGGCACTATGACAATGACATTAAATATCCATTAGGTGGCAGTCGTGAAAATCTAAAACTAAATTAAAAATTTAACTATTTTTTATTTGGACCTGGAGAAATATCCACGCAAATACGGGGAGAACATGCAAACTCCAAATACTATATACAAGCGTCAGGGTCGGGATCGGGATCGGGATTGAACCCACGACCTCCTATACACCAGGCGAGGTAGTTAACATCTTACCACTATGTAATTGCACGTTGCTTCTGCAAAAAAAAGTAACCTGGTTTTAAATTACACCTAATTGAATGCTCAAAAAAACACTTAATTATCCAAAAGAAACTACTAAAGTACATTCCAATGATCCTTTATTATTGTTTGGCGAAAATAAATAACATATCCCGTTATTTTTTTAGATCCACTAACGAACAAAGGCCTCCTAACCCAGCTCTCATGGTCACGGAGGAGATGGGGTGGAGGAGAATGGGGGGTGAATTAAGTTACAGTTGCTCTATCATTGCGTTGATGCGAATAATGCAACTTTAGAAAATAAGGATTATAATAGGATGAATAATGTTCTTGCAACTTTTTTAGACCTTCACTCACGCGAGTTTAAGCAATTTACATGCCCAGCTGGCAGCAACGATATTTCCAACAAAGCAAACTGAGTTTCTCACGCTTCCTTGGGATGGGAACCCATGGTATTTTCTTAATATAAACGAAGACATTTAAATTGGCATAGATGCCAGCACGCAGATGCTTAGCCAAAGCAAATAGCGTTGCCATCATCGGATCTGTTCACATTCCCCGAAGCAGGAGGCTTGGCATTTTCTCCTTAATTCTCTGGCCCCCTGCACAGCACAAGCAAGGCATCGCACAGCGTGAACGTACAACATTCACCAAATCCAATCACATAATCTGCCAGGAAAACTCGGTACAGGGTTTAATTTTGCTTTGCGGAGGCGTCAGCTTGCAAGCATTGCGCCTAATTCAAGGCACGTCTGCGTAAGCTACGGTGTTTTTGCAATGTTTATGCCGATGCACACCAATGGGTTTGCCGATGTCTGCTGCCACGAGTGTTCGCTCGCTCGATCAGCCACCGCAATCGTCTTCTTTCATATGGCTGATTCTTCTTCTTTCATATGGATTAATTGCAGCAGATTAAATATGTAATTTTTGATTTGTTGTCCACTCAATGTGTCTGTTCAGACACAGAGTGTATCTCGTCCATTTCTCCTTTAAAGGAGTGAAAAAAGCAGCAGCGGGGTATTTACAATGGGGTCGATCGTTTGGGATTCGTGGCCGCACTCGCAGGCCGCCAAATCTTTGATGCGCCATTTGTGCATCAGGTGGCCGCATCGGCCGTGCCCGGTCCAGATTCGGTTGATGGTCGACCGCTGGCGGCGTGGGAGGTTGAAACGGGGAGGTTCGACGGTAGGGTCCTCTATGAGATGTTTCTTTTTGACGTCTCGGCCGCAGTCCGCACTCGCTTCCATCTCTGGCCTTCATTTGTATTCGTGGCGAGGAGTGAGGCTGCTGTGATCCAGAAGGGGTGGTGTGATTGTCGGCTAACAGGCGGAATTAGTTTTACGTCCCGATGTATTGGAAGGTGCAGTTGGATGAGAATTGTTTGGTACTTCTCGATGGCCGCTGTTTCACGACGCATTTGCGGCGGAGCAATGTCGAGTCCCGGGAGCCACTGGATCGGCATCGACTTCAGCGTGCCTGAGACGGCACGCATTGCGATGTTCAGTATTGATCACCTGTGCGTCCCCACACAGGTGATCAATACACTCCCATCGAATACACGAAGGCGAGCGTGGCAGTCCGTAGCATTCGAGCATTACAGCCCCAACTAGTTCCTGTCAGTTTATGGACAATGTTCGTGCGGGTTTTTATTTTGTTGCTCAACTGCTTAATGTGTTGCTTGAAAGCGAGGCTTCGGTCGATCACCACTTCAAGGTATTTCGCGAGTGGGTCGTGGGATATAGTTTTAGCACAAACCTCGATCTTCAGTGTATTTTTTTGCCTCTGCATTGCTGAGATAGAATTCTGAGGACACTGTCTTGGTTGGGTTTGCCTTTAGTTGCCAGGAGTAGAAATACTTTTCCAATTTCTTTAGGTCGGTGTTCAAGCCGTCTTAAGCCGCACTCAGCATCGTCGCTTGGCTAACCAGCGCGTGATCGTCTGCGTAGATGAACTTGCGGCTTAACGTGTCCGGCATGTCACTGGTGTAGAGAATGAACAGGGCTGGTGCTAATACTGACCCCTGCGTTAGGCCATTTTGTAAAGTTCGTGGGCGGCTGACCTGGTTTCCGAGATGGGCCCGAAATTGTCGGTCGCTGAGCCTATTGGCGATTAAACAAACCGTTTAATCACACTTGATGGTGTTGCCGAGTTTACGGAGGAGTCGTCGGCGCCAGACCGTGTCGTATGCAGAGGACAAGTCTATGAAAGCAGCTACTTCTTCTGCTTATACTGAAAGCCGGCTTGGATGTGTGATGTCAAGGTGAGGACATGGTCACAACAACTTTGTTGTGGCCGAAAACCTGCCTGCTCAGGTGGTATGGTGGCTTCCAAGAGAGGAGAGAGCCGGGCTAGCAGTACTCACTCCAGTAGCTTGTAGGCTGTCTGAAGAAGAGCGATTGGCTTGTAGCTGTGTGGCTTGAGGAGAGCAATAACTTTAACTTTTCTCCAAAGTCTTGGTAGCTTGCTGGTGGCGATGATTGTTACAAAAGTTTCACCAGCCAGTTTCTTCCTTTGCTGCCAATGTGTTTTAGGAATTCTGGGTAAATCCCATCTATTCCTGCGGCTTTACTTGCCTTCCTTACTGCCAGTGCGGCATCTATGTCTTCTGGAAGTACAGCTCCAGACAGAGGAAAGTTTTTGACACTGGTGAAGAGTATCTTTTGCGGCTTGTTTTACTGTGCGTTCTTGTTTTCGATTGTTTTTGCATTGCCGGGAAGCTGCGTCGCTATCCCATGAGCAGTTGCCTTAGGAGTCCGGTGTTCTGAGGGTGCTGCTCCACTGAGCTTCCGTAGTAACCCCCAAGCCCTGCTGCTGGATTGCGTGAAGTCAAAAGACTCCATCAATGCTGCCTACTTTGCTCGTCTGGCAAAATCGAGCGAGTGTAAAAGGGCTGTCGCGATCTCCGGGTCACCAGTGCTTTCTTGTTCTCAGAGAAGGGTTTCCGCAGTCCAGCTGAGGGTGTAGGGCCTCCAATAGTCCCGCGGAAGCGCATTCCTGGCGGCTTGCTTCGCGAGCACGATGAACTGCTCAAATTTTTCACGGTTGGTGGAGATGTGGTTGGTATTCTTCCACAGCAGCCATAAAAACAGGCCAATTTGGCCGTCCAAAGTTGCAGTGGTGGTCTTGGCGTGCTCGTGATTACTGGAATTTCGTGGCCAACATGGATGACCACGTGCTTGTGCTGGCTGTCGGCAAAGGCTGAGCCATTCTTATCTGAAGCTACAAAGCACAGGTCTGGGTTGTATTCCCTATTCCACCATGCGGAGTGGGATGTGCCTTGTTGCTTGGCATTAAAAACGAGGAAGAGCTCTTGTGCAGATGCCCAATCAAGGATTTGTTCGCCTGCCAGGTCGTTAACTAGGTAACCCCACATCGTGCGATGGCTATTGAAGTCACCTATGTAGACCGCGGGATGTTGTGCCGCTGGCAAAGGAGGTAGGTGCCAGGATGTTGTTGGTCGTTCGTGGACATTGGAGAGATGAGACCGGCGATTCCTGTCCCAACTGTGAAGTCGTTGTCTGTCTGAATGACTCAAGGCCGTAGTGTGGCCATTGAGTCAACTTTGGGGGAGACCAAATCTTCCAGGGTGTCTGAGGGTCCCAACCCAGAAAAAAAATCTACATTTTAAAAATAATTTCCTGCCTAAAATATGAAAAAATTCAGGAACACATGGGATGGACTTTTTTTTTCCAATGTCGAATAGTGTATTGTATTACATTGCTCTGTTTTTACTTTTTTTTACCATTTCTTGTTCCATTGTATGTAATAGCAGAGATTAGGGATTAATCAAGTACAACCATAACCACAATCATATGAAAAAAATCTATGCATCGATTTATATGAAGACAAGACCAGATATTGTGGACAAGGTTTAGCAAATTGTTGTCTTTATTTACATAGCATAGCAATAAAATGTTTTATAACAAAATATTGGGGTTGGACATTTTGAGCATATTTGAATATTGGGGGGGGGGGGAATGTGTCCCCCCAATATATATTATAATTACGGCCTTGGAATTACTTTTGTTGCTTTTCGATTTAAAGCTTTCGTGACTGCAGGAATTCATCTTCTTGGTTTTTTCGGTAAAGTCACGTAGAAGGGAAGTAATAAAATAATAAAAATAAAACATACTATTAACACTTCTTCCCTTTATTAATGCTACCCCTATCCCCTCCCTGTGATGCTGCTAATCCTGCATCATGCACGGGCAAAGTAGCACTATTCACAAGTAAGGATGTCGATGTTTTCTTGCTGAAGGATCTTTGCGAGGACATCTGTGTCTTCGCTCGTGATAGGTCCTCGACTTTTAGCTGGCCAAGACGAACCGAGGGGCCGATGGATCGCCTCCGTCTGGCCCCGAGGAGGACCTTTGTTGCCAGGCTTGTGCTTTCTGCTGTAAGGGGCCGTCCATAAATGACGTCACGCACCTAGTGGGGGTGGGGGGTCAGACACGTTCTACTTAATTAAATAGACTTTTTGATACATGTTTTCTCCTACAACATCAGAGTGCAGCGCCACGCCACATTAAATACGCACTACAATGACAATAGTTTAAAGCGATTTGAAGCATGTTTTATTTGGGGGGGGGGG
>CM025636.2:9581505-9596125 GCA_014621495.2 Entosphenus tridentatus
AGAAGGGAAGTAATAAAATAATAAAAATAAAACATAATAAAATAATAAAACATAATAAAATAATATAGTAATTGTTTTTTTATTATATTATTTTATTATGTTTTATTTTTATTATTTTATTACTTCCCTTCTACGTGACTTTACCGAAAGAACCAAGAAGATCAATCCCTGCAGTCACGAAAGCTTTAAATCGGAACAAACACTCGTCACGGAGCTCGGCTGTTCGTGCGCGACACGCGGGGGGCGGGAGGGTCCTCGCGATTCAACCGCTACCATCCGTGTTCCTGTTTTGCGCGGACTATTGTCGCGTCGTATTCATTGTCGTCATCTGCAACAACGTCAACAGCAAGAGCAACATCAGCAGCAGCAAGAGCAGCAGCAGCAGGAGCAGTAGCAGCAGGAGCAGCAGCTGCAGGAGCAGCAGGAGCAGCAGCAGCAACAGCAGCAACAACAGCAAGAGCAGCAGCAGCAACAGCAGCAGCAGCAGCAGCAACAGCAGCAGCAGCAACAACAACAGCAGCAACAACAGCAAGAGCAGCAGCAGCAACAACAGCAGCAGCAACAACAGCAGCAGCAACAGCAGCAACAACAGCAGCAGCAACAACAACAACAGAAGCAGCAGCAGGAGGAGCAGCAGCAGACGATAATTGCAAATGCCAAAGCGGCAACAGAAGCAGGGCAACGCGGTGAGGTGCAGACGACCGGCGCGGTGGACGAGCGGAGAGTCGCTCAGCTGAGCTCTTCGATGAACACAGAAACCGATGCCGAGTCACCTTGATGCGTAGTGACAGCTGCCGCTGGAGGGAGGGGGGGGCCCCTTCAAGCGCGTAGTTGAGACCGTGACCCGTGACACGAAGACGCTTGGTCGCGCGTAAAGCGCTCCAAGACCGCGCGACATCAGTTTTTCATATTCTTGGTTCTTTTGGTAAAGTCACGTAGATGATGATTGCTTGTGTTGCAGTCGAAACGTCGTGAGAATTTTTATTGTTTTATATTTATTTTTGTTACTTCCCTTCTACGTGACTTTACCGAAAGAATAAAAATTAATAAAAGTAAAATAAAATAAAAATGACGACGTTTCGGAGGCAACACAAGCTTCCGTCTTCAGGTGGAACAGTCACAGCACGATAGCTGTATCAAGTATCACTTGCCTCCGAAACGTCATGATTTTTATTTTATTTTTATTTTACTTTTATTAATTTTTATTTTTTTACCTACGTGACTTTACCGAAAAAGCCTAAGAATATGAATCCTTGCAGTCACGAAAGCTTTAAATAAGAATTAGTTTTTCAGTTTTCAGTTTCATTTATTTGGAATAACCCTGTAAGCCATTCGGCTCTTCATTCGGGTGCAACCGCAACAAACAATACAATTACAAGATACGTTTAAAATTTACTGTACGCAAATTGAAACATGCCCTAACAAAAACAATAAAATCTTCCAGAAAAAGCACCGTTTGTTTATGCTGCGTACAAAAATGTGCAAAAAAATCCCATTTTGATGTTAGTTCACAATAACAATCGTAATACAATGTAGATAAAAAATTTAAGTATAACTCTATATTACATTTAAAAAAATCGGGCTAAACTAAACCTTTCTATAAATTACTAAAATAATGCTATAAAAACCAATGTAACGGTGATAATAAGAAATGTGATTGAAAGTTTACAATAGCGACATACATAACGACAATAACAACAAAAACAGCAAAACCTATCGCCATTGCTAGGATCGCTCTCGCTAATATCGCATCGTTGTGAGGTCGCACAAACTGCTTGCCGCAGACGAACCGAAGCAACTCGTCACGGGGCATGAACCATCATCATGCCAACTCGCGCTCATCACAGCAGCAGCAGAGGGCTTTTGGCCAGCCGCTTTCAGATGCGCTTGTGCGGCCGTCTGGAAATCTCTTCTTACCGATATTAATAAACCATTGGAGCTGTGCACTTTTAAATCATCTCGGTTGAAAACTCATTTCATTAGAACCGCTTTTTTGCGTTCGGTTTGTTGTCCTACCCACCGGCTTTTGGCCAGCCGCTTTCAGATACGCTTGTGCGGCCGTCTGGAAAGCTCTTCTTACCGATATTAAGAAACCATTGGAGCTGTGCACTTTGAAATCATCTCGGTTGAAAACTCATTTCTTTAGAACTGCTTTTTTGCGTTCGGTTTGTTGTCCTACGCCCCGCCCCGCACCTCCGATTAGCACGGTTGGATATGTACGGTGCGAAAGAAGTTAGACATACAGACACAGAGAAGTGATGTTATTAACTGGAAGAGGCAGGGCAGGGAAAGGGAAATGGTAGGAGAATATAGCCGAGCTGGAGAGCACACAATGATCACACTGCAAGGAATGCACGGTGCAATGTGTATGAGTAAATGTTTTTTTTATCGTTAACGCTCACCCACCACACTTTCCAGAAACCTTGTTCCCGTTACCCCGCGTTTGAGTTCATTATCTTGCTCCCGTTCGTCCACGTTACCGCGGTATACGTGAGGATTTGTACAAAAAAACTCGTACGTGTTGGGGCAAGTGCTGTTAGCGAGTAGCACCTATTACGGCCGGCACGGCACATGCAGAGGTGGGTGGCCAGCACCACGCCCGGCTGCCTTTATCTCCCGAGTGGCGATGTTTACACATCGCACCAGGTACCTATTTTGAGGCTGAGTCGACCTAGGCGAGGCCCATGATCGGTTCAGATAATCGTCGCCGGTGTTGGTCGTGAGCGGGAATCGAAGTCGGTTCGTCGGGTTCGTAGCGCAGCGTAGCGCTAACCGCTGCACTACCGCTCGCACACACACACGCATACAAATACATGTGCGCACACAGAGAAACAATAACACATGCAGCCATTGCCCGACGTTTCGGGCAATGACTGCATGTGCAGACTCAGGCCCTTCTGTGCGTGCCTCGATCCCGGCTGGGTTCCTGGGGCGAGCGGCATCATGCCGTGCCTGCACCATGCTTGTGGAATTCTCCTACCGTTGGAAATTAATTTATCCGATAATGTTGGATATTTTTAAGCCTCGTCTAAAACCACATCTTCTTAAGTCTGTTTATTCTATTTAGCTTCTCCCTCTCTCTTGGCCTTTCGTTATTCTTACAAGGCGTCTTGAGACATTAGTGAAAGGCCCGCCTTACAAATGAATGTAAATTATTATTTAAAGAACTGACGTGTGTGTACAATTTTGTTTTTTTATTATTTGAGCTTGTGCACCACTGCCAAAGCAGTATCAGCAGCATCACCAAATATATACACGGACATTTACACGTTAAATAATAGTTCTGGGGTTCAAATTCACATCATCATCGTCATCCCTACAATGCACAATTCCCAATCTTGCAAATAAATTTACGGGTCAGGCCTGTAATTGTATTTGAATGTGTTAATTTTAAAAGCTATTGCAAGCGATTTTAAAATAAGACGAACGATGGAACACAAATGGGGAAATATAGATCACACAAAAGAGAACAAGTGAGCAATAAAATATACAAAAGCATTTAATAAAAATATCCAAGATTTTTTGTGTCACATTGTCGAAAAACCTTCAAATTAATACATTTTAGCCAAGGAAGTAATGTTATGTACAGCAGTAAATGAACTCTGACCCAGACACCAGTCTCTATCTGATACAAAAACAGTCATACCCCTAAACCCAAAGCATTAATTCCAACCGTAACCCTAAAACCTCTAAAACCAAATCCGATCGCCAACCATTTATTTTTCATTTTACACTCACAGCACTCTTGTGGATTTGATTTAGATAGTGTACGTTAAAGATAATACAAATTTTAGCAGCAGCCTTTTTTTATTTTAAGTTGAGAGAATATGCAACATCTACAATTCCCACCCAACATTTCCTAAAACCAAAGCCTTGAGCCTTTGAAAACGAAAACCGATTCAATCCACCCACTTTTTCTTTGTAAACACTTTACACGGGTTAACATTTTTCACAATTGACGAAGGACAGGGGTGCAATGCTTAATTCACACCAAGGCCATTTTCATTTCAAGCAGAGAGAGAGAGGAAGGAAGTGAGGTGGAGGCCTCGCTTTCCTTGACGCACGGGAGACGTAATAACGTCTAAGACACTGCAATGGCTAACAACAATAACACCTGTGAGTGTAGTTTTTTAAAATATGCTTTGCAATATTTTTGTATATGAACGCCACTTTTATAACAGCTTTTTGTGTTTAGTGTGTTGTCCCCCCCCCGCACACCTTCGATTAGCACGGTTGGCTACGTACGGCGCGAAAGAAATTAAACGTACCGTACGTAACTGCAAGCGCTTACCAGCAAGTGATGCGACCAAGATATTTTCACTTTTTACCTTTTCACTTTCTCGGTCGAAAAATTATTTCACCCCCCCCATAAATGTTGACGTGGGTGTACAGCTGGGCACGGGGGCTCCACGTGGTTCAATCAACAACAAAGCCTTTGCCAGTGCCTCTGAGATGCGAAGATCAGGGAACATCTCTCTCAAAAATGCTCTCTACTCTCTACTCGAGTGGCTGGGATGGAAGAAGGGGTAACAAAAAAAAGAAGAAAATTCACGCATGGTGAGTTTTTAGATTCTCGCCCCAGCTGTCTGCGGGCTTTAGTCTATTGAACAAAAGCCATTAATGCAAAAATGTGGCGTAAACACGAGCACTCGGCATTCTCTCTTTGGAGAGAGGCTTTACTCGGGGAGGAACAAAACATAAAGAGCGGCTGTGCGGTTTCAATAAGAGGACTACGCCGACGATCCAGGCTTAGGCATTCTCAACTGGATAGGGCGGTTTAAGTGTAGCTGTTCAGCCATTCATCAAATCTGTAAATTGATGAGAAAACCCATCGTCACAGCAACATTTCTGCAGGCCGAATAAAAAAAAGAGAGTTTCAAAGTGCAGTTATTCAGGCACTGTTGATGGCTTTTTTTGCATAATGCACCAAAAGCTGTGTGTTTTGTCCACATTCTTTGTGTTGTTTGAAACTCGTAAAAATTGTAATGACCTTCATTGTATTCTTGTTCAAATTATGCATGGAAATTGAACTTCTTTCGCACCGTACGTAGCCAACCGCGCCGTTCGGAGGTGCGGTGGGAAAGGATAATAAACTAACACACACACACACACACAAAGAAGGCCCTCGTTTAGAGCTGAAATTTGCACTCATCTTCCACGCTGGGCCAAACGTCTTGGAAGAGGTGAGAGTGCCCACACTTTACCCCGCCGCACGCGACCCGCCGCTCGCACGACTAACCGCTCACGATGTGCCCACCGTTGTTCCAGCCTGCCGCGCCGGGAAGTTCGAATCGAAACCACCGTCATCCCAAGGGTTTGACATCGGAATGACCTTTTCCTGGATGTGCTCATTCATTCATTTTTTTGTTATCCCAGACAAAACACTCGTTTACTGAAATTAAATTTAATCCATGAAAAAAAATGCTTCATAGTTCATCGTATTTCTCCAGTATAAATATTCAGATTCTGATGAAATGTATCTAAAATTAAGTATAAGTCATGAACTAATATCCATTCACATTTTTACGTTCATGGACATAAGCTGGAAAATAGGCCTTTCCATTATTGTCCAACCGGCTCGTAACTTTTAGGCCAGTCCACCACCCCTCTGGTGAAGGTTCTCCAAATTCCGGAGAAATGTTGGGATTGTGGTCTGGAGGGTATGGAGACCAAAGGGATTTCTTTATTTTAATTTAATTTATTTATTTTTCTTCTTACGTACATTTTTTCCTCGTTATTTATGTATTCGTTTTTTGTATTTGCTAAGTAGTGGGGATTCTGTTTTTATATTTGTGTACGGCACTGGATAATTTATGTGCGGTGTTGTGGGATGCAATTGCCTGAATGACGCTATATGAAACGAAATTGTTATTATTATGATAACCCCAAACCACCTTGGCTTAGCGCTAGGAGCCCAAAGCTTGTCCTAACACATTAGAACGATACATCTCCCAGGTGACCCTGGAAAAGGAGGGCAATACTCCATGCGTAGCAATGGAATTATTTAATCTGCTGGTTAAATAATAATAATAATATAAGACGACTTTCACAAATAAAGAAACGCACGGACTGGTACTGCCGCTGTTGCGCAAGTAATTGTAACGGCACATTCTTAAATGGGGGGGAGGTCGCGCATTTTTTCAGCGAGGGTCAAAGTATTTATTTAAAAAAAAGGGCCAACAACCTTTTCCGAGAAACGTAAATGGGGACTGAAGATGCATGCGGGGCACGAGGGCACAGGCGGCGTTTAATGTTTGGCTTGTTCGTAGGCCGGCGCATTCCCTGAAGCTCCTGTCCTGCCCGAGTCTGCGCGCCGTCTAATTTGTGCGACGCCTCCCTGCCTGCCCGGCCTGCCTGCCTCCCTGCCTGCCCGCCCACCCGCCCGCCCGCCCGCCTGCCTGCCCACCCACACCTGCCTGACTGCCTGCCTGCCCACCCACCTGCCTGCCCACCCACACCTGCCCACCTGCCTGCCCGCCCACCCGCCTGCCCGCCCACCCACACCTGCCCACCTGCCTGACCACCCCATGCCTGCCCACCCACACCTGCCCGATTGCCTGCCTGCCCACCCGCCTGCCTGCCCACCCACACCTGCCCGCCTGCCTGCCTGACCACCCCATGCCTGCCCACCCACACCTGCCCGATTGCCTGCCTGCCCACCCGCCTGCCTGCCCACCCACCCACACCTGCCCGCCTGCCTGCCTGATTACCCCATGCCTGCCCACCCACACCTGCCCGCCTGCCTGCCTGATCACCCCTGCCTGGCCACCCACACCTGCCTGCCTGCCTGCCCACCCACACCTGCCTGCCTGACCACCCACACCTGCCCGCCTGCCTGCCTGACCACCCGCCCGGCCAGCCCGCCCGGCCCGGCCCGTGCGGTCTTTGGTTTGGGTGTCCGTCCAAATGCCATGAGTCACATAGGGAGAGGGGGGGGTGCGGGCGGTTGGGGGGGGGATCAACGACTGCCCTCACGGGATGACCACAAAGGGACTGGCTTCATTAGCCAAAAAGGGAAGTGGAAACGGGGAACAATAAAAACTCCCCAGGTCACGACTGTGCCCAAGCCGCTCTCTCTCTCTCTCCCCCCTGTGCCCGAGCGAGAGGCGCCTTCCTACTAAACACAAATTGTGGGTTTTTAGCTCGCGGTTGGCGGTGGCATGGACAGAATGTGGGGGGAAAGTCCGTAAGTGGAAAAAAAAAGGAAGGACTGAAGATTTCGGTTTTGTGTGTAATCGTGACATGGTGAACTTTTGCCGGGAAGTGCGTTGCCTTTGAATTCATGAAACGTTCTTGTTCATTTATTTTCCATGGCTGCTCATGTCGAGGCAGGGCACCGACTACAATTTCACGTTGATGGTGGTCAAGCCAAACAACCGCGTCTCTTCGATGTCTCCTTCGGATTTGTGGATCGGGCAATTCCGTCGTTCTGGATGACCATAGTAGGCGCACTTCTACTGGATATTTTTTTTTTCAAATTTTTCCATTTGTGCATCAGGTATCCGCATCTGCAGCTGTGGTTTGTGCAGTAGATGCGGTTTTAGGGTGGAACCACGAGTTTGTCCTTGCAACCCACGTGTGCATGCTCGCAACGGAACCGAGAGGCAGACAGAGGAAGACGCAGAGCAGAGAACAGACGCAGGTCGGAGACATCGCATCGTTAGGCAGGACATCCTGCGTATTGCTGGAAGATTTAACGGCTGGTGCTCAAGACTAACCATGGGGTGCCACCCTAACGGGGGGGCGGGGGGGGGCAACGAGATCCAGAGACGCGCATTCCTCGTTGAGATGAAGCGATGCACACGAGCACGAGGCAGATGGATGGTTTGCATCGTGTAACTATGATGGCGATGGCTTTGGAGAAGCCCTTCGTCCAGCAGTAGATAGATAATATCCGCTGATGGCGGTGACAATGATAATAATAATAATAACGACGGTAATAGAGCCGATTGACACGAGTTCCTTTTGCAAGGGAGAACTCGGGGTGACCCGGGGTGAAAAGTTAAAGGAGAAATTACTAAAGTACAAGGTGCACGTGCAGAGTGCACCTTGTACGAGATGTCAACTACCTCGTCCGGTATACAGGAGGTCAAGGGTTCGATCCCGACCCTGACGCCTGTTGTGTATTTGGAGTTTGCGTGTCTCTCTCCTCGTGGTCGCGTGGATTTTTCTCCGGGACCTCCAGTTTTTTCTCCTCCACGTTTATCATCAACACGCGTTTAGAGTATTTTGCTGCTAAAAAATTCCACGTGATAAGCCACTTCGTTGAGCAATCATTTGCGGCCAGGTCATTCTGAAATAAAGAGCTATACAGCTCAGTGGGCCTTACCTGGTAAAATAAAATAAAAATAGTATTTTGTTAGAGTGCATTGTCTTCATTTGACGCCCGAACTGCAACATGAATCCGTCCAAAAACTTTGTCTCCGAGCTTCTATTTCTTTTTTCATTTCATAAAACTGCGTAGTGTTTCATCTCCATCAAGATGGAGCCACACAATGCTTCGACAGCAAAACGAGCGAGTTGCTTTCTGTGAAGCGGATATTAAAGGTCTTGTCAAATTGTAATTGGCGAGACCATATTTTTATATATAATAGAGGTTTTTTTGGGTTAGATCGCGTAATCTAACACCCCCCCCCCCCAGGGATAGTATTGGTCGCGAAAGCCTACGTGTTAAACTGACTAACCAATATTTTCTGCCGGTGTCAAAGCCTAAATCACAACTGTAAACACTGTGAATACAAGTCGACAACCTGAATGCCTTGAGACACCTCATCTGATTTACGTATTGCGAGCTTAACAATCGAAATTAATCGATGAACTCATGGACTGTAACTTCCGTCATAGTTGTCGATTATCATTTATAGGCCTGGGCCGAACCACTGCTGGATGAAGGCCTCCCTCCCTGCTCTGCACCACGCTGATGAGCCAAGGCTGGAATAGGGATGTTGTGCCCAGGGCTGGTTCTGATATCACTTGCCAATGATGTTTGCCGTGGCCACAGGGAATTTAATTCAAGAACTGAGGTTCATAGCGCAGAACACTAACCAACAACTACAACACACCACACCGCCCCCGAGGAAGTATTGTTTTAATGTCTCTAAAACACAGGTCTCGCTATTGAAAGCCATGGAATTTCAGGTATAAATGTATACAGAAAGCGTTCAACTATTGCCATAGGTGCCTGTAGAAGGTAGCGTTGCAAGTAGGTTTCTAATCAACCTGCCCAGACTCTCTGAGGTTTTCCCTAGGGAACTTTGTATTCATTCCACGTGCGCGCGCGCACACACACACAGCCACACAGGAACTGGTCAAACATCTAACAAAAACGAAAAGTCTTGAGAATCAACGAGGCTTTCTTGGATAAGCTAAGATTGTAATTATTTTGTACTTAGCCAATGGCATGATCATTAATTAATTTGTGGCTGTACATCACTCACACCCCCCCCCCCTTCCCCCCTTGTCAGCCTTGGAGCCTCTTGACAGAGCGAGGGCTTTTGCTTTATGGATGAGATTACTCCTTGAGACTGACTGCACTGCGCCACGCCCGATCGACGCAAAGCCACGTGGGCAGACGTTTACGGTCTACAACTTGAACAAAACCACCCACTCGGTGGGTGTCACGTCTATTTATTTATCTATTTATATACATCCACTTTTTATTTTTAATCCACGCCGTGCCAGTCACGGGGAGGTTGTTGGAACAATACTTCACCACGCTCATCGGTAGCGCGCTTGGCAAGTGGATGTTGGTTCAGGCAGCGTTCAGATGCCACTCACCGCGAATTGGCAGTTCACCTTTGCTGGGAATCAATACTCAGATGGTTAAGTTCAGGGGGCGGTGCGCTTATCACCGTGCCACCGCTCCACTCTGGCTCTACAAAAAACAATGCGTTAGCCGTCGAGCCTTCTTTCTTTCGTACGGCTGCTGATGCAGATGCAGAGCAGGAACTACAATTCCGCATTCAGGGTGCTCAAGCCGCAGACAACTGGGTCAGAAGCAGCGGAGTGCAGATCGCTGTGACGGTGTCTTCTCCGCATCTGTCAAAGTGATTGAGCGAAGGAAGCAAAACACACCGCCAGCGTGAGACCGCCGAAGGCAAAACTGCGCCAACCTAAGATTGTGTGATTCAGCTAGCGCGGTTAATCATCTTCAATAATTTTGATAGAAAACAAAAACAAGTAACAAAAAACCAATACGTCTGTTGTGAAGCGAGGCTTAGGGATGCAGATCGCCGGTGCTGCCCGGTACGAACGCGGTCGATTGTTCGTCCGCCGGGGACGCGTGCGTGGAGAATATTTTGTGGTTGTTTCAAAGCCCCAGAACACGCGCGCAGATATCCCCAAAACCTCGCCTGGTTCTCTTTAAACGAAGTCTCAATCGCTCACTTAAAACACACATTTTTTCGTAACGTTCTTTTGGGGTTTCTTTTTTTTTCTCTCTCATTACAATAACCAAAATACACTTCGATAATTTTTTGTTGTGAAATATTTGTAGAAAAAACCGTTAAAATGTACTGTCTGGTAAAAATGAAAAAATGTTGGTGAGCGCCGTTCGATGGAAGTTTCTCCACGCGGGTGCCCGTTCACAGCAGACAGAAAGCGACCTTATCTTACAGCCCTTGAAAACCGCGTACTAACTCAGCGCAGACATGTGTGTGTGTGTTTTTTTTCTTCACGGAACTCCAAAGATTTATAAAAACAAAATGACTCGTACCGCTACGGCTATTTTTATTAAATGATGAAATACCGTTTCCCTCCTCCCCCCCCCCAACTCTCCCCTGCCCCCCTCCCCCCCCGCTAAGAAAAATTAGTCAACATTAGTCACTGGCCTTAAACTATCTGGCGTGGGGATATTGATGTGGGTTTGCGGTAGAACCAGGCTTTAACCACTGACAAAATCCCCTCATTAACTGGGCCCTCTCCAATACCGGTTCCTTTTCCATTTAATTTTTTCGTGCCACACACACATATCCACGTGAGTCACAGACCCAAGGAGGTCGACTGCTGGCACAGATAAGTTGTCGCTGGTGGGAAGGGTTTCAAGATAAGGCTCGTGAAATCCCCCACCCCCAGATTGGCTTTCTCGTGCGCTTCTCAAGCATAGGCCTCGGGGCGGCGTTTGGCTCAGCCTGCAATTCAGCAGCAGACGCGGTGGGGGGGGGGGTTTGGTGGATCGTAGCGCACCAAACGTGTTGAGAAACTCCCTTCCAGCCGTGGGCATGGAGCTCGCGCGTGCCACACCACGGAGCCCGGCCGGGAGAAGCAGTGGCGAAGCTAGGATATTTTGCGCCCGGAGACGAACTATAAAATTGGCGCCCCCCACCCCCCCCCCCCCGTTTAATCACGTACCAAAATGTAATTACATGACATGTAGGCTGTGTGTGGCGTGATATATCAACTTTTAGGTTGAGGTGCAGATTTGTGCAGTAGTTTCAGGCTGCCGCGCCCGCCGCAATAAGTTCTAATGTGACGTTGTAAGCCTCATTTTGGCGCCCCTTTACCTTGGCGCCCGGGGATATATGTACCCCCCTGCCCCCCCCCCTAACTACGCCTCTGGGGAGAAGGCGGCACACTGAGCGCCGACTCCCACCCGCTGCGTCTGCACGTGCGCTGTCGATATGCGTGTATCCATAATACAGGCCTTACCCCGCAACACAGAACACGCCAACTCGTCACTAGTACAGCACGCCCGGTGTGTTGGAGGGTAAATCCACAACATTTACAATCCGAGAACGACGTTTCGCCAGCGATTGCAGCCAGCATCATCAGGCGACAGCCAGATTTGTGGACAAATCCTCCTGTTTCGTTCTCAAAGAGAGGGATGGATGTGATGTCGCTGACCTGTGAGCCCCACACGTGCAAAGACCAGGGGAGAGGGGGGGGGGGTTAATGAATGCATATCAATTACAATTACGTACTTATGTTGAACTTATTTCGCACCATACGTAGCCAACCGTGCTCACGGTGCTAATCGGAGACGCGCCCTATAGCGGCGTTACCCCACTCGCTCCGGTTTCCTCCCACGCCTAAGCCACTCATCGACCGGCTGAAAACGCCTTCACGTACGGAGGGGACCGCAGAGCTCGGGGCGGTTGCAGACTTCGAGTTCTCTCCCGCGGCTTCCTCCTCGCGCCTCTGAGTCGTCTTCTCTCTCTCTCTTCGAGGGCGAGGGGCGAACGCCGTGCGGTGACGGCGCCGCGGAACGAGATGACATTGTCGAAATGATTATGAGAACGCATCCAAACTCGCGGACACACACAGCCACCGTGTTACATCATCGTCATTAGCCAGCATTTATCCACTGCCGGATGAAGGCCTCCGACCGAATCGTTTCCACGTCTCAAGATTTCGCTATGCACCCCCCCCCCCGCGCAAGAAGCTGATTTCATTGCTCCATCTCCGCAGTGAATGTTCGCACGGGCGCATTCTCTCCTTTGGCTCCCACTCCATCATTAGTCTCGGACCGCCGGTCATCATCCTTCCTCGAAACGTCTATTTTGCGTGTTTAGCGTGCACCTCCGATAAGCATGGGTGTCTAGGTACGGCGCGAAAGAAGTTCCACGCACACACGTACACAGTTCCTTCATGCCCGAAGTCCACTTGCTCCAGAATATATCAGCCACTACGACGTCTCTGACCCCTGTCCAACGTCCTCTCAGCTCACCATCCTCGTGCACTTTCCAACATTTGTGCCAGATTCTTTGCCGGTGGCCACGTTTCCCGATGCATGCCACACAGCGCCTGAATAGGCACTGATTAAACGCGATATCTTTTTTCTTCTGGGCGCAATGCGACAAGTCTGTTGGTTTTTTATTATTTTACACAGCGGAAATGCTTTTGGAACTGCGTAGATTGTGTGTACCGGACCATTCACAAAGCTAGCTTTGCACCGCGTCCTTACTCTTTTAACTATTGACTTTACCTATTTTTTATTTGACTAGGTAGTCCCACTGAAACTGAACTATTTTGCTCTTTTTTTCAGAAGCGACCAGGCTATCACAAATGATAGCTCAACGAAGTTGCTTATCACGTGGAAATGTATAGCGGCCAAATACTCTAAACGCGTGACGATGTTTCTAAATGTGGAAGTAAAAACCGGAAGACCTGGAGAAAAATCCACGCGACCACGGGGAGAGAGACACGCAAACTCCAAAGATGCAGATTTCGGGGTCGAGATCAAACCCACGACCTCCTGTATACCAGGCGAGGTAGTTAACATCTCGCCACCGTGGCGCACACACAATTGTGCATGCTGCATTGTGTGTGCGCGACGAACCCGAGTTCGATTCCCGCTCGCGGGCCAACACTGGTGGCGATTATCTGCGCCCGTACTGGGCCTCCCTTAGGTCGACTCGGCCTCAAATTAGTACTTGGTTGCGTCGCGTAAACATCGCCACTGGGGGAGACAAAGGTGACCGGGCGCGGTACTGACCCGCCAGATGTCCATAACACTCACAGCGCTTGCCCCCCCCCCCTGCCGCGGACCCCCCAACAGTCAGCTCAAGGCTTACACGGGGAAGGGGGGGGAGGAGGAAATGATTCGTCTTCGTGACCCGCGTGTGGTCGCGCGAGACGTAAGTTGCGTCCTCCGCCGCTGTGTTCGAAGTGCCACCACGCATTGGAAGCGCGCGCGGACTTCTCTGCAGCGGGGTGAGCCGCACTTTGCAAGCGGAGGGGTTGTCCTTGGTGCACATGCTGCCCAGTACTTAATGGTCAGATTATAGATAGTCGCAGTGACCCGTTCGTTGCTAATGCTGTATATATATAGATATAGCAGTTGGTCATTCACCGCTTGTCGCCACAATGTGTGTGGTTGATAAGTGACAAACCGCGACCCTGGCGCACCGAGTTCAATTCCCGCTCACGGTCAACACCGGTGAACTGGTCCTGGGCCTCCCCTAGGTCGACGCAGCCTCAAATGAGTACCTGGTGCGGTGTTGAAACATCGCCACGAGGGACAAAAAAGCGGGCGGGCGTGGTGCTGGCCACCCACCCCCTTAGTGCGCCGTGCAGACCTTCATTAGGTGCTCGCTAACAGCACTTGCCCCAACAGTCTGTTCAGGCTATGGGGGGTTGGGTGGTGTTTGTCTGCGTCTGTGTCTAACTTTCATTTCATGAGCAATTTCCCGCGGCGTCGGTTTCTGAAAAATGAACGAATCGAAAGAAATTATCTCGCGAGACGGGGCGGGGGGTCGGGGGGGGTCGGGGGGTGTGGGCAAACAAAAAAAGCAGAAGTTGCCGAGACTTTCAGTTTCGAATCGCACAATCATCACGATCACACACGACGGCCGCTCACGGTCCGTGACTCCTGACACGTGGCGCTCCACTCGACGGCGAAGTCGCGGTGCTCTGTGGCAGGGGCCGTCCGCTTCGTAGGGACGCAAACATCTGCCAAAACTTGACCCCCTCCCTGTACGCACGCGGACTTTTTACATCCCCCAAAATCCTAAAGAACGACCGATATTTAATCCACGCAGAAACGATCATTGATTCATAATATGAACGTGCTTAAGCAAATAGAGAGTCCACCGCCGGACTATCTAATTAATTTGAAGGCCAATTTAGACACATATTTGTCGAGGCTTCGGGGGGGGGGGGGGGGGGGGGGGGGGGGGGGGGG
>CM025636.2:9647392-9658767 GCA_014621495.2 Entosphenus tridentatus
CTGCTGCTGATGGATGACGATATTACGCTGTGATGGGTTAACGTAATCCCAACGCGTTGTCCTCAATGTAGAGAAAAACAAGATTCATGATCTTTTTTACCCATTTCAACAATCATCACGGGGGAACGGCGTTGTACACGAGCAAAGAGCTCGGAGGTGTGACGATTGCCCCCTCTGTGTTGGCATCTGCCCCCCGAACAAGATTTTGATTCTTTCATCGCGAGCCTAAATGGCGACCCAGGTAATCCGATGAATGGTCGCGTGGAGTGAGGAGGGAGGAGGAGGTTAAATCACCCCCCTCTCCCATCTCCGTGCATGCACACGTGTGTTAGGTGTACGTAGGTACGTTTAATTTTTTTCGCACCGTACATAGCCAACCCGTGTTAATCTGAGTGTGCGGTGTGTGTGCACTGCGTCTTCAAACTGCTGGGTTCAGTCAGGCGTGGTGTTGCTCCTTTTGTCGCCAATTTATCAACAACAAACCCACACAGATCGAACTCAGCCACTCTACAACTTGCAATGTTACTCCTGCACATTTCGGATAAGTACGTCGTTTTAACGATTGGATGCAGCTGAGAGTATCTCATGCAAAGGTCGTTGAGTAAATATCACGGAGAGAGCTAAAGGGAGGAAAGGCCATGACCGCCGGCTTCTTTGAGAGAGGACGCGGCTCACGCCTCGAATGATACAATTGTCAAACAAGCACTATAAGGAAGATGTAAAAACGTGACTTAACAACAACAACAACAACACACACACAATCACACGACTCTTCCGGAATGCACAGTCCACTTCGAAGCAGGGACAGACGGCAATTTCACGCGACAGTTTTGTGCGCGCCGTCGAGATGAACGTGAACGCGATTTTAAAATTATTCTTTCATAGAAAATTCTCAGTCCGCTCCCCGATGCTTCAAGGTCACCCCACAGAGAGGCCCTGTTGTTACATGGAAGACACGGTCAATCCACCGTGATTAACTTGAAGGACACCCCGTATTGTATGCATGCACGGAGCATCATATTTACAGCAGCCGCTTCTGGCTGGCCGTCGAACAAAGGCGGTCACCGCATCGCGCGCATTCAGATGCGCTTCTGTGGCCGTCTGGAACGTTCCTCCTTCCGATGTTAGGAAGCCACTGGAGATATGCCCTTTTAAATATTTATTGAAAACTAATTTATTTAAAACTGCTGTTTGTGTTTAGTTTGTTGTCATTCCCCCGCACCTCCGATTAGCACGGTTGGCTACGTACAGCGTGAAAGAAGTTCGGCATGCATACAAACATGCATGCGTTGCAATACAAGAACGTTGGCCACATCCTGGAGATTGCAAATGTGGGGTTGAAAAGAAATGATCTTGTGACACCCGTTTCACAGAAACGATTCAGACCTCAAAACCACATCGTGCAAGCAGAGACACATTTCACAAAATAGTAAATAAAATATATTGTATTTGCGTGTACACAGTTGTTTTCATTTGTGCATCTCTCTCGCTGTGAGCGGTGTCCTTTCTCAAAGACGTCGCCGATAACAGTCATCTCTGCACTTCAATTCTGTTCATGATATTTACTCTGAAACGTGTGAGTCCATGGCCAGCGTAAGTCCACATGCAATGTTACTCTTCGGGCTGTGTTAGTCAATGGGCAACACACTGTAAGTCTCTTTGCTGTATGTGCCATGTTCCTTTGCCAAAGATGTCGCTGATGCATCTTCTTGGTTCTTTCGGTAAAGTCACGTAGAAGGGAAATAATAAAATAATTAAAAGTAAAACATTATAATAAAATACAATTCTCACGACGTTTCGGCCACAACGCAAGCAGCCGTCCTCGGGTGAAGAACAGGTCTGTCGGAAAGACAGCGTCTGAAACGTCGTGAGAATTGTATTTTATTATGTTTTATTTTTATTATTTTATTATTTCCCTTCTACGTGACTTTATCGAAAGAACCAAGAAGATGAATCCCTGCAGTCACGAAAGCTTTAAATCGAGATGGCGCTGATTGATCGTGGAATTCCTTCCCTTTCGCTCTGTCCATGATATGCTCTCAAAAGCTTTGCATTAGATGACTCGAATTGCATCCAATTGTTCAAATTGCAAAACGTGGCAAATATAATTCGCTGCCTTCCCAGACTCTTGTTCCACCTCCAATTTCCCTAGTTGCAATAACAATTTATCTTCTTGGTTCTTTCGGTAAAGTCACGTAGAAGGGAAATAATAAAATAATAAAAATAAAACATAATAAAACAATTCTCACGACGTTCCGGCCACAACGCAAGCAGCCGTTCTCAGGTGAAGAACAGGTCTGTCGGAAAGATAGCGTTTCAGCCACAACGCAAAACAGGTCTGTCGGAAAGACGCTGTCGGAAAGACGCTGTCTTTCCGACAAACCTGTTCTTCACCTGAGGATGGCTGCTTGCGTTGTGGCCGAAACGTCGTGATAATTATTTTATTATGTTTTATTTGTATTATTTTATTATTTTCCTTCTACGTGACTTTACCGAAAGAACCAAGAAGATGAATCCCTGCAGTCACGAAAGCTTTAAATCGAAATATAACAATCTATATTCACGACTTCAGCTGAAATGGAAACTAATTGGCACGTCTTATTTACGTGACAAACCTTACTAATTAGCTGTGTCGGATGGTGACAGGTTTAACGATACGTTTATATTTAAGCGATCTCACCCCACAAAAAAATCTTTATTACGGATAATATTGGTCGCGAAATCCTCCGTGCTAACCTATATTTACTCTCTTGTGTTCTCGTTACATGTCCAATAAATGTAAATTTGACCTTCTGATTATTCTTACTAATTTGAGTGTTGTGTACCCGCTTTCCATGGAACGTTTATGTTACTCGTTTTGTATGCCCATGAAACGTTTAACATCCTTCTTTAAAAAAACAAATTTCTATAGCTTCTAGTTTGCTTTGTAGGGTATTTGTAATTTTTTCTGCATCCGTACAGGAAATACAGACGTGCGTATGTAACAGTCTCGTATTCAAATTATCGTCGATAATAATTTCATATTATCCGATATGAACACAAGACATAGATGCAAGCGATGGTAAAATTGTGCCAATGCAAATAAAATACCGTCAGAAAGACGCTGCAAAAACGTGCGCGCGTTGTGTGACGTGACACACATTGTAACAGACGAGTTTAGATTCGTGGCCGCGGCTAGCGTGAGATCTGACCCCGTCGTCGGCTGCCCCTTCACCAACCAACCACGACTGACCAGCGTGGTGAAGTATGTCCAAACGATCCCCGAATGACTGACCTGATTTGAGCTTGCCTTGATCCAGCAGCGGATCGACAAAGGGCCTTCGCATACGTGGCCTGGACTCCCACCACCGTGTAGGCAGCAGCGTGGGTTGGTGGATCACACAGATGCTGTGAAACTCTCTTCCCGCGGGTGTCGAGGAGGAGCCGTACCCTGGCTCGTCAGGAGAAGGCGGTAACAGCAAAATGTGGCCTCCATCTGTTCCTTCTGCACGGGATGGAGGTGTTGCCACACGGACACGCGCGGGTTTCCACCGGTTTGCTCCAAAGTGTAAACACTCATTGAGCAAAGAAAGCTTAGTATATGTAGGGGACCGCAGAGCTTTAGACCAATGTTGTGGCGCCGGCTCACCCCTCGTCCGTGGTCCCTGCTCGTGCCTCCGAGTCGTTCTCTCCCGTTCGCGAGCGAGCGGATACCGTGCAGCATGTCGCAAATCTAAATTGTTATCGTTATTTTATTGTCATCGCCATTACTTCACCGCGCGTGGTGAGTCGATGGTCTCTGCCTCATCGCGAATGACTCCACCAAATCCCCAACGTTTGGGGGTTTTCGCCTAAATTGGATACGTTCAAGCTCTGAGAAATCAAGGGGTGAGGCAAACGTCGTTTTGCTACTACGCGTGAACCGTACCGTAGTACCACGGCTCTCGCATCATGTCCGTGATGCAGTCACTGCTAGTCTGTTGATGGTCGGATATGTGGCAATCGACTCATCTCGACGAGCTGTGCACGATGCGCACCACCACGGTGCGTTCAGGGTTTCAGCGCAATCGTCCTCGCTGCGTTTCGACATCGCGGAGTGTGGCACTGATGTCGGATCGATTGGTGCCCCAGTCGCGGAGTTATGTACAACCCCTGGACAAAATAGTGTCCAAGAAATAAAACATTGATTTGCCTCGGGCCATGTTGTGTTATTTGATATCCCGCGGTACCGCCACAAGGATCACTTATATTCGGCAATTAAAATAGACTCCACCAACAAAGCGTTAGCAGCCTCCGTCTAAAAGCCCCATCTGTGGTATCGGCGGTTGGCTACAAGAAATTTGAAGTGAAAAATTCCCAATATTCTCTCTTTCACAGTGCACACTGACGGGAAATTTAGCTCTGATGATGTGTGCCCTTTTAATTATATAACTATCAACGAGCAAGAACTATTAAAAACTATTTTTAGTTTATTTTACCAGGTAAGGCCCACTGAGCAATATAGTTATTTTTCAGAAGCGGCCTCGCTGTCACAAATCATAGCTCAACTTTGTGGCTTATCACGTGGAAATGTATAGCAGCCTAATAGTCTTCAACGCGTCATGTTAATTCTCGATGTGGAGGGAGGAACCGGGAGGACCCGGAGAAAAATTCACGTGACCACGGGGAGAGGGAGAACATGCAAACTCCAAATATGCAGGTGTCAGAGTCGGGATTGAACCCATGAACTCCTGAGTATAAGGTGAGGGAGTTAACATCTCGCCACCGTAGTGGGTGAGTGAGTGAGTGAGTGGGTGAGCGAGTGGGTGAGCGAGTGGGTGAGTGAATGGGTGAGTGAGTGGGTGAGTGAGTGGGTGAGTGAGTGAGTGAGTGAGTGGGTGAGTGAGTGAGCGAGTGAGTGAGTGGGTAAGTGAGTGAATGGGTGAGTGAGTGGGTGAGTGAATGGCTGAGTGAGTGGGTGAGTGAGTGAGTGGGTGATTGAGTGAGTGAGTGAGTGGGTGAGTGAGTAGGTGAGTGAGTGAGTGGGTGAGTGAGTGAGTGAGTGATTGTGTTATTCACATGAATTGTGGTGCCTGAAACACCGTGCGGATGAGATTTATGTTGAAGCTAAAACTAAACAATTTATTTCATTTTGTCAGGTAAGACCCACTGAGATGCTATTCCCTGGCCACACAAATGATTCCTCGACGAGGTGGCTTATCAAGTCGACATTTTATAGCAGCCAAAACCCTCGAAACGAGTGCTCATTGCAAGAAAAAAACCCGGCGGGTTCCTCGGACAAAAATCCACGCGACCACGAGGAGGGAGAGTGAAAGAGAGAGGCACGCAAACTCCAAATACACAGCAGGCGTCGGGGTCTGGATCGAACCTACACGCTCCTGCGAGGTAAGTTAACATCTCACCTCCCCCCCACCCCCGCTTCTCTCCACCCTGTCCCTCGATGCGACAGAGACGGGCGGTCGTGACCAGGGCAGGCTGTAGGTGCCCTCTGCCTCTGACGCCGTGACTCGGGAGCAATAATTGGCGGGGCCACATCACCATCGATATTTTTGGTCGCTCGTTCCCCTTTTTTTGTTGCTCTGCGGCTAAAGGAGGGCTGCCACAGGGCGGGGGGGGCGGGGGGGGGAGAAGGTGGAACGGCGTTTAACAAAGAACGACCGCAGTCTATGTTTGCGCGACGGCTAACGAGCGATGTTTAGCCCCCGCGCTCACGGGCCTGTTCCTCTTTTGTTTATCTCGCGTGCAAGGTAATTATTTTCTTCCACCACCGCCCCACCGCTGCGCTGCTGACACCTGTAGTTATTTTATTTTTAAATATCTCCGTTAATGTGCGGAGAGTGGGAAACAGCTCAGCTGGTTTAGCAGCGGGGCTTCCAGGGGTGTGAGATTGAGTTCAAATCCCTGCCAGGGTTGACCCGGTCTTGTCATCATCCGTCATCATCACTGTCAACATCATATCTCTGGTAGGTAAGGAGTCATTAGTGGGTGATTTATGATGATGAAAACTGATTCAAGACATAGATCGCGAGGAATATTCCAGCTATTACTCAGGTTCAATGATAGGGATGAGCACAGGGCAATGAGTGGGCACAATTATTTAGAGTTTATTCATGTATTAGGGTAGAGGCTTTGAACATGATCTGAAAAGAATACATTACCCCACCATACGTGCTTTTAAAATGGCCAATATCACATTTATGGGAGTGTCTGAGTGATACTACCGTCACAATCTCAGTCGCCACCGCACCTCCGATTAGCACGATTGGCTACGTGCGGTGTGAAAGAAGTTCAACAAACATACATACAACCGCTGAGTATTTTAATGAATGTCTTCTGTCCGTTGCCAGTCTCTTCAAAATCATTCACGAGAGATCGATTGGGCTGCTGTAACTACTGGCGAAACGTCGTACTCGAATTGTAAATGGTGTGCGTTTACTCTCCAACACACCGGGTGTGCTGTGCGGGTAACGAATCGGCACGTTCTGTTTACGTGACAAACCTTACTGATCGTCTGCGTCGGATGCTGGCGGGTCTATAAGAAGACTTAGACATTCCACCCAACCCCCCGCCCAGATGTGGTCATCCCGCCTATATTGATTGACTGACTCATTCATCGATGGCCTTGAAATCTTACTGGGTGGGCGCCCCCCGTCCCCCCCCCCCCCAATTGAACCTTGCAGTCCAATTGGTCGAGGGCCGCTCGGGTGAATGAGCGACGATCAGAACGCAGTTCAATGGGGAGGGGGGGGGATAGTGAAGGGCAAATGCACGAAGCTGAAGCCTGATAAGAGAAGGAAATGGGAAATTGCACAACAGGACAAACGAGAGTTAAAGCAATGCCAGAAATCTCAAAGCAAAGCACAAAATACTGGCAACGCAAAGTGTGCGGCGCATTGGGAGGTTGCGGTCACACTTCGTCGCCCCGAAGGCCGGAGATGAAGTGTCTGCAGGCCGCGGTCGAATGTGCGGGAGAGAGTCGGCGAGACGGGCAATTCAACGGAACCAAAAAGGCCTGAATGTTCGTAAGCCAATCCAAGTTTGGATACACATCTTCCCATGCCACGCCACTCATGGGGGGAAATGTGTCCATACTTCACCCATGCCGGTCGGTGCTGGTTTGGGGACATTTATGGGAGTCGTTGCCGGGAATCGAACTCGGACTTGCTGGGTTCACAGTGCAGTGAGCGACCTCACCTTGACTGGGAATTGAACCCAGAACTCACTACTCCACTGCTTCACCCCAATTCTCAAAATAAGGCAGAGAAAATTCCAGACAGAGAGAGCAGCAGAAAAGAAGAAGTGACCCCCCCCCCCCCCCCCCCCCCCCCCCCCCCCCCCCCCGGATTGTGGAGGTTGACTTGTGACTGTGGGTTTCGAAAGAGACTTTGGTTGCTGGAGCCGGGGTTATGGGGTGCGGAGGGGAGGGGGGTAGATGTGGGAACTGCTGGGTGGTAAAGCCACAACTTCTCTCCCCTCTGTGTATCCACAGCAGCGAAACACACGCGGCGTGGCTTTCGTGAAGCTGACTCAAATAATCAGAAATGTATATTAATAATAAAATATACGAAAAATAGAAGCAACCACAATGATTTGTCCAACACATTTCCATGGCCAAGAACGCAAGGTGGGTACAATTATTATAATCATGAGATATATAAGAAAACTTGGTGTCACACTACTCTCCCCAAAGGCAGCGCGTGGCGCTTTGGGAATAAAATATAACTCGTGTGCTCCACCAACGAGGAGACCTTTCCGGCGAAATTAAAATAAAAGATCCACTTTACGGCATTTGCCACAAATCGATTTCGACGGCCGTGACCTCGAGACGGCGAGACGGTGGCCCAAGTTCCCGCAGAACCAACGGTGCCCTGCTGCCTTGAAATCCCATTAGGTGGATGTGTGTGTGTGCGTGTGTGTGCGTGTGCGGTCATCTCGGTCAGTCGACCCGTGGCAACTGGGTCTGCCCCGTGACCTCCTGCCAGCGGGCGTTCGTGACTTTACCGAAAGAACCAAGAAGATGAATCCCTGCAGTCACCAAAGCTTTAAATCGAAACTTCACGTGGCCTCAAGGTGCACATGGCCTGGCACAAGCATCGTGGTGACGTCACCGCCACTTAGTGGCGAATGGCGGTTGTTGTTGTGCGTGTGTGCATGGGCAGCGGTAGTGTAGCGGTTAGCGCGCTGCGCTACGAACCTGACGACCCGAGTTCGATTCCCACTCACGGCCAACACCCAGTGATGATTATCTGAACCGGTGCTGGGCCTCCTCTAGGTCGACTCAGCCTCAAAATTAGTACATAGTGCTATGTGTAAACATCGCCACTGGGGAGACAAAGGCGGCCGGGCGTGATGTTGGCCACCCACCCCCTCGTGTGCCGTGCCGGCCTTTATAGGTGCTCGCTAACAGCACTTGTCCCTACAGTCTGTTAAGGCTATACGGGGGATCTTTGTTTTTTCTGTATGTATGTGGTGGGGAGCGGTAGTGTAGCGCGCTGCGCTACGAACCTGGACGACCCGGGTTCGATTCCCGCTCACGGCCAACACTACCAGTGACGATTATCTGAACTGGTCCTGGGTCTCCCCTAGGTCGACTCGGCCCCAAATGCGTACCTGGTGCGGTGTGTAAACTTCACCACTGAGATGAAGGCGGTCGAGCGTGATCCTGGCCACCAACCCCTCGTGTGCCGTGCCGACCTTCATAGGCGCTCCTTGCAAACAGCACTTGCCCCAACAGTCTGTTCAAGGCTATACGCGGCATCTTTTGTCTTTCTGTGCAGCATGCCTATGCAGCAGGCTGACATGGAGATAACGGCATGCATGGGTGAATGCCATTTCACTTCCCTTCCAAATATAGCCATAGATAACCCGTCTATTGGCCCTCTTAGTTGATTCTCAGTGGTCAACTGAGTACTGCATATTGCAGGAGCAAATGTCTGCATCTCCTCCAGAGGATCAGAGATTTCATGAATTGGACTGAGATCGGTGCCAAGTGCAGATGCTTTCAAGTGAATCGTTTTCACTCGAATGTATCTATATTAATTTTCGTAGATTAAATAAATTAAAAAGTTGACACCTGTGTGTATGAATATGTTCGTACACGCTGTTAGTTAAGGTCACTCTATTAAGGCTGCATGGCTTCTAAAGCCACACCTGTACATTAAACACGGTGGCGAAATGTTAATTGCCTCGCCTGGTGTACAGGAGGTCGTGGGTCCGATCCCGACCCTCACGCCTGCTGTGTATTTGTAGTGTGCGTGTCTCTCTCTCCGTGGTTGTGTGGATTTTTCTCCGGGTCCTCCAGTTTTTCCCTCCACAGTTAGATTAAAAGTGCGTGTCTCGAGTATTCGGCTGCGATAAATGTCCACATGATGACAAGCCACTTCGTTGAGCTATCATTTGTGGCCATGTCGCTTCTGAAAAGAGGAGCCATATAGCTCAGTGGGTCTTACCCGGTAAAATAAAAAGTTTAGTTTAGAGTACGTTGCTGCTAGAAATGTCACGTAATAAGCCACTTCGTTGAGCTATCATTTTGTCACCAGGAAGCTTTTGACAAAAAGGAAAAGCGAAATAGCTCAGTGGGCCTTACCTGGCAAAATAAATTAAAAAGTGTAACTCCTGCGGCCGAGGGGAGGTACATTATGCGCCAGGGTTCACGATCACACGGTGTCTATTCCCGGCTGCTTTTTTTTCTTTTACGACCACGTCCTCGTTGGCTGGACTCGTTGAAACATTCCTTTGTGCCGTGGGTTTTTTTTAAATCTCTCGCTCGCTCGCTCGCTCTTTCTCTTGATGCTGGCACGGCACTCAACTGACCCGAGCCACTTTTGCCTTTAGCATGGCAGGCGAAGAAGGCTTTTAGTGAGGTTGCAATGATCCCGCAGCCCCCTTCCCCACCACCAGCAGCAGCAGCAGCAGCGTGGACCGAGCCGTCGTCTTTAGCTGCGAAATACGAAAAGCTCGCCGGCATCTTGGGGAGAAGGCAGCGTTCCCCCTTTGGGGGGCGGCGAGGGGGGTAAGGGTGAAACACGACAGCCGCCCACAGCCACATAACAATCCAAGCTCGTGGCTGTCCGACTCGATAGCGAGCAGGCGAGCGGGCGAACTGTCAGCTATGGGGCCGTCCATAAATGACGTCACGCACCTATGGCGGGGGGGGGTCAGACATTTGTGACGATGTGTGACGAGGGGGGGGGTGAGAAATGTGACGTCAAATCAAAATGCGCAGCTTTAAATAAATATAGACAACACGTTCTACTTAATTAAATATACTTTATTATAAATGTTTTTTCCTACAGCATCAGAGTGCAGCGCCACATTAAATACGCACTACAATGACAATAGTTTAACGCGATTTGAAGCATGTTTCATTTTCAAAATGGAAATATCTACCTCTCTCCAACGCAGCTACACCACTCAGGCACCCAGCAAACCCAATTACCTACAGTAACAACATACCCAGCCACACACCCACCTATCCACCCACCCCCGATTCTTCCACACCTATCTACTTCAACACCAACCTATCCATCAATATACGTACCAACCAACTCACTCACTGACTCATCAAGAGAATTGACCGCACGAAGACTTGACTTGAATTTCCACAAGCTCATTGTCGTCCAAACTGATGTGACTACACGTGGAAGAAACAAAACAATGCCAACTAAATTGACGGTAGCAAAGAACACACGTAGAGGCCTCGTCGGGTTCTGAGAACCGTGAAACGCCGCGTGGAACCACGCAAACTCCGACCAGCCCGACAGCAGCAGCGCCTCTTGGTTGACCGTCGAACAAAGACGGCTGTCACCGCGTCGCGCGCTTTCAGGTGCGCATCTGGGGCCGTCTGGAACGCTTGTTTCTTTTCGATATTAACAAGCCACTGGAGCTGTGCGCTGTTAAATCACCTGGACTGAAAACTCTTTTCTTAAAGAACTGCAATTTTTGTGTTAATTTTATTGTCCTTCCCCCGCACACCTGATTTAGCACGGGTGGCTACGTACGGTGCGAAAGAAGTTCAACATACACACATACACCGCTGCCACCACGTCTTTTAGACGAGAAGTCTTCGGAGGTTTAAAAAAAGAACGACACGGAGCAGCTTGTTTGAGAACCATCGAAAGCAGCATCAGCGGAGGCGGTCGGGTTCCCCAAACAAACACGCGTCACCTCCAACAAGGTCCGTCCGGAAAGAGTCCAGGCAGGGTGGAACGGGAAGTCGGGGGGGGGGGTGATGGAATGGTTTTGGAGAAGGAAGGGGATTGTGGGAAGGTGAGACAGGTCGTGGGTAGTTTATGTGTCAAGGAGTTCGTGCACGGCCTGCGAAGGCAGTGGCCACATCGTCGTGCGTCTACAACCCAGGGGTGGCAACTCCCACGGGTGACCCCCTGCCGTGTGAC
>CM025636.2:9749052-9761878 GCA_014621495.2 Entosphenus tridentatus
ACCACACTCACCACCATCACGTGTCGACATGTGCAACTTCTTAAGTGACAGGTCAAGCGTTTTAAATCCCTGCCCTCCTCCCAACGCACGTCTTCGTTTAGCCTCAATCCATCCCGGCCATGGCAGTGGTGTGGCCCCTGTGGTCTGGTGTGTGCCTACTGGACACACAGCATTCCAATGCCCACACGCGCACACACACCACACCACAAACCCCATCAATGTTGCCTCTTGTTATTCTGGTAAATACCCAAAAAAAAAAGATGTGCAGTGCATGCAGAGTAAGGCACGCACTGGGTAATCTATCATGCCAGTAGCGTGTTTGTTTGTTGCAAATGTATCTTGGAAAAAATCAGTTTTGAATCTATTTGCAGCCATTAATTAGTAGTAGGTTTTTACCCTTTCAACTGGTACAAAACTGACACCTTTATACAAGAGATCATGTTTGCAATAACCACAACAAAAGCAGTCAAAATGCAAACAACACCAATAGGGACTAGACTCTAAGACTCTAAGAAAAGCTGTCTCGGGTGTGGACCAATCAACTTCAAGGACAGTGCATATCATTATCAGAGTGGTTTCTTTTTCTTTGCATTTTGACTACTTGTGTTGTGGTTATTGCAAACATTATCCCTTGTATAAAGGTGTCAGTTTTGTACCAGTTGAAAGGGTAAAAACCTACTACTATATTTTGCCACTGGTAAAGGAGGTCCCATAGTGTAAAAGCCATTCATTAATTCAATACTGGATGAATGCCTCCCCCATGCCGCGTCTATCATAATGGTCGTTTGACCATACTTCACCGTGCCGGTCAGTACAGGTGCGGGTTGGTAAAGGGAGATGCCCTGGATCGGTTCAGCTGTTGCTCGCCACTGATGATAATATTGGCTCGACCGGGTTCATACCGGACATCTGCGGAAAAGAGCTTCATAGCTCGTCGGATTTCTCCAGGATGAATAAAGATTCTGAAAGCGCGGTGCGCTCACCACTGCGCCACCACTCAGGCAAACTCGGCACACACAGATCCCATCGTGCCGCTCCACCAGGAGAATCTGGACTACTAACAGCGACCGTACATCTGCGAAAAAGAGCTTTAAAGCGCATTGGATTCCTCCAGTATATATAAAAAATATTATCCATAATAGAGGTTGTTTTTTTGGGGCTAGATTACGTAAATATAAATGTGTCGTTAAACCCGCCACCACCCGACACAGCCAATTAGTAAGGTTTGTCACGTAAACAAAACATGACAATTCGTTACTATTTAAACTCCACCTGGTGTGATGAAGAGTAAATAAGTTGTCCGATTCTGAAAATCTGTACAGCTGGGCTCATTCCTGCAGCTCGCCACTTGAAACTAAATTCAAACGCAACTTGATACTGGTATCGTCAACACAAACCCATCCAAATGCTGAAAATTTACCTTGCAAATCACACAATTCGAATTGTGCATCATGAAACATTTCTCCGCCCCCCCCCAAAAAAAACTTAGCAAGACCCCCCTCCCCTAATTAAAGAGAGACTCATTGAGGCTTTCCTGGGTAAATAAGCAGAATAAAAGTACCACGGATGATAAAACAAAATTCAGCTCAAATACTAAAGTACCGATGCTCATTAAAACCTTATACAATTGCAGGCATTTTTTTTATTTGCCAGAATGTGTCCTTTGCCCTTGATTTCTAAAAATTAATTATATCTAAAAAAACGAAGTCTCCTGAGAGGCTCCACACTCTATTCTGTGTGCAGTGCAGCGTTCATTAGTATAACTGTAATGATATCTTTAGGATGTTGCCCAATTATATATATCATGGAATACAATTAAACAGTGCCCATAAGAAGTTTGTGGTTTCATTTCTCGGTTAATATGGCAGTTTATCATTTGAATATTTGACAAAAATTAAAATTTTAAAAATAACATATATACACACACACGTGCATTTTTTAAAAAATCGAAAACAACTTTAAGGAAGTGGAACTACCGCATCACTTCCAAGAGTATAATTAACAGTTTTACTGTTCAAGTTCATTTTTAACTTTTTTCAGACTACACTTATCTAAAAGAGACAAATGAAGACGTTCAAGCATGTCCGTTAAGAACGGGTAAGATGAGTCGCGAGAAGGGACGATCGACCACGATCAAGGGCAACGACAGGGTGACAGCCAAGGAACGAAACGCGTTCCCAAAAGGTGGCCACCGGGGGAGATGGAAGCGATGCGATCAGCTGGCGTGTTGGTGTTCCGGGTGGATTAGCGACTTCATATTTGCTTGAGAGATGGCAATAGATTGGGAAGGCCTTCATCCAGCCACGAATTTTGATGATGATGATGAACTTAAAATTATTCAGACTTTTAATGCTCGATGGCTGAGTTTACAAGTCCAAGTGAGGGCTCTTTTCCAAGCTTACTTATTGCTCTGGCACCAATTGAAATGCCACTGAACGTATTTGAAATCAGCTATATATTTATGCATATATATTACAGGCACATTAGTTTCTCAGAGATGTTGTAATTTGTAACGAAATGTGTATCCGGACTGGCAACTTTAATTGAGCTGTTTGGATATTTTCGGAATTAAGCCACAGCTAGTTGGTTGTTCGGCAGGTCACGTATGGTGGGGTTAAGTGTGGGGACCTCCGCTTGCGTGTCGCGAGCTTTTAAGCGACGACTCAGAACGCCGTTGCATTTAGAATACTGTACCTATACACGCGCACATATACGCCTGCACATAAAAAAAAACAAAGGCAATCGCGTACCTTTAAACATTAACACATTTTTGCGGGCATTAAAATGAGCGAGACTGGGGATGGTCATTATGAAGGAAATATGATCAACTCATTTCTCAGTCCAAAGTTCAAGAACAGTGCGCTAAAGGTGTGCAGCTCTGACGATGGCATCGCCCATGCAACTGCTGTCGGGAGGGCTTCCACCAGAGCGAACTCTGCAGGGCATTTGGCCACTCCTCCACGACGATCAGGCATGTTCGAAGAGATAGGCGTGCCCACATTTTACACCCACCCATTCAAACTTCTGGATGAGAATCAGAACGATTAGAATCTTCCTGGAGAAAATCCGATGGGCTATGAAGATATTTTTTCACAGATGGTTCAGTAGGGAGGGGTGGGTTAGAAAGTCAAAACCACGAACAATACAGAAGCACGATCGGTGTACAGGGGTGGCGGGGTGAAGCATTAAAAAAACTAATATTTAAAAAAACTTTTCTTTAAACACGCTTTCATGAAATGCACCGTACTAGTAATGTAATAACTCCATGACTCCAGGAAGTGGCCCCGAAGCTTGCCATCACGTAAGTGACCGTGGGAGATTTACAGCCAACGTCATTTGAGCGTGGACAATTAGAGCCAAGCCGAAACATAACATATAAAAAAGAATGTTTTAAAATATGTATTTATGATAGAATATAGTATTGTCATCAGTATGACATAAGTATACTAAGTTTGCAGTCGATACCACATTGGGAAGTGGGTTCAAAATGAGTTACAAGATTTGAGAATACGACAACAACAACAACAGCAGACAGAGTGAGTTAAATAAAAGCGTGAAATAGACGAACTCCAGCACTGGGAGATCGAGTCGAACGGGTGACCCTCTGGGTTTGAAAGTCCAGTTTTCTGACCATTACAATCACTCTGGCTGCTGCAATCCTTCTCATCGTGTCGATAGAGCATTGCTCATCTATTATCAGCACGACACACATCGATGCCACAGTGGTTTGTGCACCTGGAACTCGTGGATTGAAAGTGTAACTGGTTTACGGCACCATTGGAACCTCATTTGCCAGTAAAAACCAATTATCATGGTTTACGGCAATCGACTTTTAAGGTCTCTAGACTTGGGCCAGCAAAACAGAAATGAAAGGCGGTTCGAATAAAATTCACGTTGCATTTACGGTGGGGGGAATGTTATTTTATAGAAAGACACAATGCGCCCGGAGTGATACTGGCGAAGTGGCAATTTGTCGGAATCAAAAGTGAGGATCGTGCGTCGTGAATACCGTGTACTCTTCAACGCGAGCGATAGCGATGCATGCAAAACAACACTTTCATAGAGCAACCAATTGAGAAGTAGCAAGAGGGCAGAAGTGTGGTCACAACATCTACGCCTCTATAAAAGGAACGAAACAGGTGGTGTTTATTTTAACAAATCATATCGGGTTATGTCAGTTATGTTAACAAGCGTTGAAACTGACTGCCATTGACGTGAACGCATGTCTGCATTCTCTTTTGAAATTAATTGATCACTTTTTCAGTTCAATAATCATTATTCAATGACGTGTTGTCTCAATTCTTGCGGGGTTCTTGGGTCGAGTTTTGTAAAACTACGGATTTGAGGTGGCCACCCACGGGAAGAAGACTTTTTTTTTAAATAATGGTAGCAAATAATAAACTATCAAAATGTTTGAATGCCAGTGATACAATAATTCAATAATCGTGTGTCCTGACTTTTGGGCCACCCTGCACAAGTCCACCTTAGATGGGAGAAACTTGAATGTGGTATAGGTACACAACCCGTACTCTGGATCATGTTGACTTGTTCGTGTTTGTCTGGCTCTCTCTCACAACACACACAACGATAATAATGAACAAATGTGTACGCGTCTTTTTTTATTATTCTAAAATTCATCCATCTGCCTGAGCCCACCAGTGCCTCAAGCTGTCCAACTGGTTAAAGCAGTCGGGTTTTTGCCTTGTTCTAAAGACGTGCTTTTTTACATTATTGCATCTGCCAGAAGTTACTCACAAGCAAAATCCAAAAATATTACCGTCTCATCATCAGCCAGAGCGAAAAAAAAACATCCACTGCTGGAAGAAGCTCTTGCAATCTCAACTGGTCTCACCCCATAATTAACGTTTTTGGGTTAGATCGCGTTATTTATAAATGTGTCGTAACCCTCCACCACCCGACACGGCCAATCAGTAAAAAAGTGTCACGTTGACAAAAGACAAATAGTTCACTGCTTTAGCCCACTGGTGTGTTGAAGCGTGAAACCACAACATTTACAATTTTTGAGTAGCACTGTGACGTTTCGCTGGTAATTGCATCCAGCATCATCGGGCAATCGCCAGAATGGTCTCACCCCCGTAACAGTCCGTCTAGTACCTGCACACGTGCCGATTTCATCACTCCATCTCCCCGGTCGATGTGCTCTCAGGCACGTTCCCTCCTTTGCCTTCCACCCGGTACTTAGTCTTGACCGCTGGCCATCATCACCCCACGTCTAGCGACATGTCCTGGCCACGCCACCTACTATTTCCTCGGAGTCAAAACGATGCCCCTGCTTCGTGTCCGTCCCCTAATCCACGTCTTCCTCTTTCTGCCTCTCAGTGTGAGTGCAAAGCGTGCACATCTCCGCCTCTCTTTGGGCGCTTTTCGGCCTTGTGTTCCATCGCCGTAACACAAACTTCAATATCATTCCGCCTATAACATCCGCGGTTCCGTGTAAAAACACACGCCGAGACAGGATGTAGCGATAAACACAACCGATCGACTCGACAGTATTTTGTCGTCAACTCTTTCTTCACTCAACCAAACAAAACACATTCCTCATTTGCCCATTCAGGTGAACAACTGGGTAGGTCTCTCCGTGCTTGAAGGGTGCACACAGCACTTGCTTGAGTCAGCTGTTGCCAACGCCGACACGTGTTTGACTAAGGCTAGGGGGGGGGGGTAACACCACCACCACCACCACCAGCGTGGGTTTGATGATCAGCTGTAAATAATTTACAGCCTCCACGCTGGTTTTACTCCTGGGCAGAGAATGTGCCCCCTACTTTGCGGAGTTGTCCCACCCGCACCCCCACCCCTCTTCACCCTCTAAGCTTTACCCACTTCGCCACCCACCCATGAACCCACCCACACCCACCCACTGACCCAACCCAAGCCAACCCCACCAACAACCTCTGCAATCGAGCCAATTGCCTTCCTCGCCGAGCAAACGCACACACCGCCTGTGGAAACGTGCCATATCCTATAATCGTCCCGCACAATCGCCTTCAAATGTTCCTTGAAGATGCTAACAACAACATTTTGAGCCGGCTCGCTGCAGCCAAGATAGCTAAGGGGGAGTGGGGGGGGGGTGAGATAAGCGTCGTGGAGACCTGTTGCTCATAAACCCCTGGCGCACGCACCCACCACGGCCAATCGTCATCCGTCATCCCACCTCTTCTCTCGCTCTCTCGCTCGCTCGCTCGCTCCCTCCCTCCCCCTGCACATAACCTGGCAACACAGTCAACAAAGGTACGTCTGACAGCGTTTAACTTGCGGGCTACTTGAGATTCAACCGCAGAGCTCTGCTCGCAGATGCCAACCAGCAGAAGCATTCGCCAATGTCTACAGGGCTCCACGATGTTGTTATTATTATTTTTATTTTTGACACAACCCTGATAACCGCCGCCTACCCGATTAGCCACGGTTGGCTACGTACGGTGCGTAAGAAGTTCAACAAGCATACGCACACCGTATCGCATCGGTTGATGTACTCGTTTGTTGGTGTTGTCGATGACGACGACGACGACGATGATGATGCATTTGTCTTAAACGAATTTTCTATGTTGTTGTGTTTTCTGCGCGTATCATAATTATTATTAATACGACAGGACTCTGTTTAAAGTTACTGAACGTATTCGGTAAAGTCACGTAGATAAAAAAATAAAATTAATAAAAGTAAAATAAATTATTAAATAAATTTTAACATTTTTATCTACGTGACTTTACCGAAAAAACCTAAGAATATGAATCCTTGCAGTCACGAAAGCTTCAAATCTGGAATCACTGAACGTACTCTGTGCTCACGAACTCTGCGACCCGAATTCGATTTGCTGCTCACGGACAACGCAAGTGTCGGGTGATATCCGAACCGGTCCTCGTATCCCAGCCGGGCGGGGGGGGGGGCCGTCACCGACCTGCACTGATCAGCGTGGTGAAGTATGGGCATAGAAACCCCTCGTGACCGACATGGCGTAAGGGCGGCCTTCATCCAGCAGTGGATTGACAAAGGGGCTGTGGATGAACAAAAAAAAGATTACTTTGCTTTGCAGGCCGCCAAAAGACGGGCTTCTTTTAAACTGCTTCGGCACAATTGCCAGTGAACGTCACAATGTGGAATTCGTGCATTTCTTTGGAGGGGCGGTTCGTCGTTGTTGTTTTAAAGTTGCACTTTTTCAGAATCTAACTCTGTCCCTCTGTGAGCCGCGTCCTCTCTCAAAGACGCCGGCAATCCGATCGTGGCCTTCCTTCCATTGAGCTTAGGTCCGTGATGTTTACTCAACAACTCTGCACCAGACGCTCCTTCAAGTCGCATCCAATCGTTAAAACTCCGCGTGCCACCTAATTCGCTGTCTTGCCCGGCTCCTTGTCGATATTAATGTTCCCAGACAGAACATTATACTCCGTCTCTTGCTTGCTCATTTTTTGAGAATAGCATGCACATTCTATGCTGTTTTACATATGCCCGTGTTTTTTCAAAGTATGAATTGCACCAAATTAGTTGGGCAAAGCGGTGATCCCCCGTTAATCCAGCACTTGGGGGAATCACTGGAGTTGTTACAATAGATGTGTGAAACTCCCAACGCATCGCGTGCTGGCCTGATGACAGGTGATCAGGAGATGGCAGATATACAAAGTTGGTTGGCAAAGCTGCGCACGTGGACAATTGGATGTATGCCTCCATGTGGTTTATATTTACGTATGTATATTATGTTGAACTTCGTTCGAACCGTATGTAGCCAATCGGAGGTGCGGGGAGAAGGACAACAAACTAAACAAACAAAAAAGCAGCTCTAAAGAAATTCGTTTTCAATCTGGATGGTTTAAAAGCTCCAAGTGGCTTCCTTATATTGGAAGGAAGAACGTTCCAGACGGCCGCAGAAGCGCATCATCCTGTCGTCCCAACACAGGCGCATGCTGGCACAGCCAAGTTTACATTCGCTGAGCTTTTAATTTTGCGCTGCTGCATTGGCCCACCTCGCTACCTAACACTACCTAACACGTGAATGATATATTCTTTATATATCATTCACAGCGCACACACCGGCACGACGCATATTTCCTCTTTCGTAGCCGCTGGGGAATAACAATAATGAGAAGAGCCATTATCCCTATTAATGCACGGTCTTGTCGCACGCGAATGGAGAGATTCTCTAAATTGACGGTGTGTGTTCACAGCAGGTGCTGTGTTATGACACCGACTGAAATAACATCTCCACGGTGCCAGAAGAGAGCGCGTAGCTTGTAGGCCGTGCGTTGCTATACCGGTGTGTGCCCGCACAGTCCCAGCGAGGTGTGCAGCGGTGTTTTCTGAATTATAGGCCGACGAGGGAATGCACCAAACCATTAAGCTAGATTTTATTTATTTGATCAGGTAAGGCACGCTGAGCTACATTCGCTATTTTCCAGAGGCGGTCTGACCATCACAAATGATAGCTCAACGATGTGGGGGCTTCTCGTGTGGAAATTTATAGCGGTGAGCCAAATACTCTGACCGCGTGTGTTCTAAACCGCACTGCTCTTCAAGCTGGGACAGGAAGAACTCTCCATCGTGCCGTTCATCGGCTGATTCCCCGCCCCCCCGTCCCACTCTCCTTGGGTCGTGGGGGGCAGTACGGCAGCAGGCCGCATTTAACCTCCACCCTAGGCCCACAGCGATTTCGTGAGCCGGCTCTGTGGCCGCTAAGATCGAGAGAAAGCTCGAGAAAGTGTGCCGTGGACAGCGAGAGAGGTTGGGAAGCGCCAAAGTCGAGTTGTCCCCCAACAACAGTTCTTCGGTATAGGCAATCGTTTGTTTGTTTTAGTGGTGAGTTTAGAAATGCCTAACAAGTCGGTGCTCTCCCCGTCGGTAGCCTGGGGTTAGCGAAGTGTTTGCCCAATCATGGCCCGGCTAGCTGGCTCACGAACGAACGAACGAGCCGTACCAAGCGCAAGCCACGACGCTGGACAGGACGTCTCGACGTGGCTTAGCGCGTATGTTTAAAATAACAGCGGACCACGAACAAGTCATTCTGCTGTGCGTGAGACCAGACATTTAAATACAAACTCTTGGCAAGATGACATGTTTTTCGAGAGTCGTAAGAAAAAGTACTGAGACTACCAAATATGAAATGTTACGCACCACGTGACACAATGTATACCAGTACATTTACATGTGCAGCCCGTTTTGCCACTACACAGCCTGGATGAGGGCCTATCTCTCCACGCCTTGCGGGCCCTCGTGAAGGGTATTTGACCGTACTTCACCACGCTGGGCACTGCGGATTGGTGATGGTTCGTGGGAGATTGCAGTGCAGAGCAACAATGAATTGTGCAGCACTGCCATCTACTGCCCACAAGACCTACTACACCTGCGTCTTTTTTGCATGGCGATGGTCACCCAATGCAAGTAACTATTCGGGCTCAAACCTCACTTGCTTGGCTTCTGAGATGTGTTGAGATCAGGGGGGTGGGGGGGCATTCCGGTTGATTTGGTCATAGGCTATACCAGACCGTTTCCTGAAACTATCGTTGAATTTGTGAAGTAGATTGTTTTGATCGCTACCGCTACCAGCAGTGGTAATCTGCGAGCATGTGTGTGTGTGTACAGCGTTCAGATTTGAAGAATACAAATACAACGTGACCCAGCATGTATAAGAATTCCAACAGTGATGATTAAGTTTGCAAATGTTTTTTGTTGTTAAAAAAGAAACATTCCTATTTAGTCATCGAGATGTATTGGGGAAATTTTACCCGACCAAAATCCCACAATTGCGTTATGAACCTTTGATGTGGATGGCGTGAGTTAATAAGAAGTGGCGGATAGATTGGTTCTCATTCAGAAGGTCGTAAGTTCGCATTTTATAGGCGCAGGTGGACTCATCCCATCATCCCTCCCGGGGCACTAAAATGAGTATCACCTTGCGGGGATGAGAAAAACAGTTCTCCTTTGTAAACAAATTATTTGGCGATCCTGCTGCTGCTGGGCTGGCAGTGGTGCAGAAGCACAATTAATAAAAATACTCATCACACTTGTCAGCAATAGTGCCTTTAAATTAAAAATATATATATAAAATCGGTGACGTTTAAGGCAATAATCGTTCATGGCACATTAGACATTGCGTTCTCAGTTCTGATATGGATCGACTAAGCCCTTCCACGCTGCGTTATGGCCACCTTTGTAGACTTAAACTCGTTGACTCCTGGAGAAACCCGCCGCCTTTCAATGTATAAAGTAAATCTTTGGGGACCGGTGGCGCAGCAGTTAGCGCACCGCGTTACAGGCCCATCGGCCCGAATTCGATTCTCGGCCACAGATGGCATCAGTGGCAAGATACAGCCTATACCGGTCCTGAACCCCCCCTCGTCGTCCTCCTCACCATCCCACACTGACCAGTGCGGTGCAGTGTGGTCAAACAGCCCTCATGATCAACACCCCATGGGGAGGAGGCTTTCACCCAGCAGCAGACACTCACGTTTAATGACGAACAATAGACAGACATACATCCACAGTCCCACATCGCGTCTAAACCCTTTTTTATTATCCGTGCCTCTCTAGAAATACTGTTAGGTTGTTTTCGGTAAAGTCACGGAGGTAAAAAAAATAACGATAGAATAATAATACATTAAAATAACTAAATTAAATCACGACGTTTCGGAGGCAACGCAAGCTTCCTTCATCAGGTGTAAAAAAAAGAAATGCTTTCAATTACATTTCTCACTGGGCGTGAGTCCATCTATTTGTGGTGATGCAGCCATCGGTAACCCCTCTCGTCTCAATCCCCTCCATCGCCGTCACCACCACCCTGCCCACCCGCTCCGCCCGGCCCACCCCTATCTCGTCCCGTCCACTCCCTGTAGGCATACAAATACTTTCGTTTGTTAAGTGAGTTAGCAAACACTGTGGTGTTCCTGCAAAGGCTCGGCCATTCCAAGACCCCGTGGCTTTGGTTGCCGTGGCCCCATGGGCCCATGCTCCCCCCCATACCCAAACTTAAACTAAACTGCTTGTTAAATTTCGATTTCAAGCTTTCGTGACTGCAGGGATTCATCTTCTTGGTTCTTTCGGTAAAGTCACGTAGAAGGAAAATAATAAAATAATAAAAAGAAAACATAAAATAAGATAATTCTCACGACGTTTCGACCACAACGCAAGAAGCCGTCCTCAGGTGAAGAATGTTTTATTTTTATTATTTTATTATTTTCCTTCTGCGTGACTTTACCGAAAGAACCAAGAAGATAAACTGCTTGTTATAACCATGGGTGGAAAAACCCCGATTTTTCCAGCGGCAGGCATCGGGTTTTTTCTTTAATACAATTAAACCCGATTTCGGGGAATTAAAACCTGGTTTAATGAATACGAAACTCTGATCCAAGGCTTAGGCTGCTTCCTCGTCGGTGCTGCTATCGTACTCGGGGGGGCCGTCGGGCACGGGGTAGTCGTAGAATGCGGCGGGCAGGTTGGTCTTGATGAACACGAGGAGCTTCTCCTCCACAATCGTGGGCGCCGCCAGTGAGTTCCTTCGCTTGGAATGGAATTAAAGCCCCTCGTTGAGAAGTGCGCTTCTGCAATTAGAACCAATTAAACCGGATTTCTCCCAATCTCAAATGATCGGGTTTAATATAAAAAGACAATTAAACCCGATTGTAAAAATCCGACTGTGCCACCCTTGGTTATAACAAGCGCCTCTCCTAATTATCTGACCAGGTAAGGCACCACTGAGCGATACAGCTCGTCTTAAGAAGCGACTTGACCACAAATGATAGCTCAACGAAGTGTACGTATGTACTGTGTGTTGAACGTCTTCCGCACCGTACCTGGCCAACCGTGCTAATCGGAAGTGGCTTATCACGTGGACATTTGTAGTGGCCAAATACTGTAAACGCATTGTTGATTTTAAATGTCGAGGAAAAAACCGGAGAAAAATCCACGTGACCACGGGGAGAACATGCAAACTCCAAATATACAGCAGGTGTCAGGGTCGGAATCGAACCCGTGACCTACTGCATACAAGGCGAGGGTGTTAACATCTCACTAACGTGGCAACTGTTCACGGCAGAAAGGTAAAGGTGCAGCCCTGCAATTGCTGGTTGATGGCACTGCTGGTGAAAGGGCCTCCACTCGAGGCAGATCTAGAGAGCTCCCTGTATTGGGTATTTGGCCTACTCTTTCATGTCGATTAACTGTGGTGTATCAATTTGTACCGCTCGGTGTACTATTCATTTTATTTCACCAGATAAGAACCCCATAATCAACGTTTTTGGGTTAGATCGCGTTATTTATAAATGTGTCGTAACCCTCCACCACCCGACACGGCCAATCAGCAAAAAAAAGTGTCACGTTGACAAAAGACAAATAGTTCACTGCTTTAGCCCACCGGTGTGTTGAAGCGTGAAACCACAACATTTACAATTTGTCTTTTGTCAACGTGACACTTTTTTTGCTGATTGGCCGTGTCGGGTGGTGGAGGTTTACGACACATTTATAGATGAGAACCCCATTGAGACTTCACGTGTCTTTGGCATGGTTAACTTGGGTCAACAAAAGTGGCGTAAAGCATTGCAGTTCGACGCAGGACTGGTGTACAGAGAGCCAATGCCGAACGACCTGCATGACACAGGCGCAAGTCGAAAGAAAGCAGCGCAGGAATTTAACCAAATTGGGAACTCTACAGGGTGGGGGGTGGGCGGGGGGGGAACGAACACAAATCAAAATGAACCGATGCCGACCAGATGAGATCGAAACAACAATCAAAAGTATCTGCACTCAAAATTCTTCCCAGCGATGAATTCTGTTTGTCCAGACAAGGCCGATCGAGATGGAAGGGGGCGACAATTGCAAAACACG
>CM025636.2:9761888-9783662 GCA_014621495.2 Entosphenus tridentatus
ATTAACATAAAGTCACAGAGAACATTAACATAAAGTCACAGAGAACATTTACATAAAGTCACGGAGAACATTAACATAAAGTCACAGAGAGCATTACAATAAAGTTACATAGAACATTAACATAAAGTCACGGAGAATCAATCTTAATTTTGGAGCTTTCGTGACTGCCGGAATTACTCTTGGTTCTTTCGGTAAAGTCACGTATAAAGATAAAATAATAAATTAAATAATAGCATACGACGTTTCGATTGCAACACAAGCAATCATCACACTTAAATTATAACTTAGCAATCTTTGAAATACGTAATCGACCAGGCTATGTGTTAATTGTGTGTTGACCGACTCTCTGTGTTGTATTACATAACATTTCGATAATTTGCTAGGTTATTTAATTTAGTGTGTTCTTTCTCCCTCTCTCCTAATGTTCAGCTTGCGTACTTTACTACCACGCGTCGCCGTACCCATTGACATGTTAATTTTGTCTCTAACCCCTCCCTCTCTCTGCCCCCCTCTGTCTATGTAAGGCCTCGCCACAGAGACGATCTCCCTCTCTGTACCTGTGTTACTCTCTCTATGTATCTTGGTGATATCTGTCTGCTTATATGTCTGTCTATAGTTTTCTGGTTAGATTTTTTGCTGCTATTTCACGGAGAATATTAACATAAAGTCGCCGCAAAAAACCAAAGAGTATGGATTCCTGCAGTCACGAAAGCCTCAACTCAAGCATTGACATCGCTGCTGTGGGCAAACATTCTCGACCCCAGCCTCACGAGCCGCGCCTTCACCTCTCACCGAGCGTCCTCACAAGTTTCAGTTTCATGTATTAGGTATCGCCCTGTGAGCCATTCGGCTCTTGAATCGGGTGCGACCACAACAAACAAAAAACTAAAACATGAGCAAGAAAACATCTTAAAGTGACGATGTGACCATATGCAAACAGAAAATCCAAGAAAAGACAGCAAAATATTGCAGAAAAAGCATCGTACACCAACGCTGTGTGCAAAAATCCCAGTGGGATGCAAGTCAAACAACAACAACAACCACAAGACAACTTAGATTAAGGCCATCAGTCTAACGCCGTACTATAACAAACAAACATGGCCAAACCAAAAAACGTTTCGAAATCACCAAAATAAAGCCATAAAAGCAATGTAACAGTGATCATAGGAACTGTGACCGAATTTTCACAATAAACGACATAAACAACATGTACCACCGAACCCTGCAGCCATAGCTGGCTGCATGAGTCACTCCACAAGAGCAGCAGGAGTGAACTGGACATTCTCACAAAAAGAAACTCCTCTCCGCGTGCTACACGGCATGCTCGCGAAGCCGTCCCATGCACCCCCTGAGGCTAAAAACCATCAGTTTATCAGCAACCCTTTTGGCGGTTGCTGATTTTCGCTGAGCTACAGCAGCGGTGGCCCAAATCAAGATGCTGATTGCACCAGCTTGAGAACCGAATGAGACCCCAATTTCCTTTTGGGGGTTGGTGGACCTAGCCGACCGCCAGCGATGAGATTTTCAGCCACCTTGCTGTAGAAGGCTCGCTTTGGCAATACCCCCCCCCCCCCCCCCCCCAGAAAAACTGTAAAACTAACCAGGACAATCCGCGGTGGCATTTAGATCGTGCGCTTTGTGCGGTGGTTTTTTGGCCGTGCCGAAACGAGACGCACCGCCTCCAGGCACCGACTGCAGAGACCGCCGTTGCTGCTGTTATTTTTGTTCGTTCGTGAGCTAAAAGCCGACAACATTTCGGGGAGGCTCAGCCAAGGGGGGGGGGGGGTGGGTGTGGAGGTCACAGCCATGAGCCGACCGCAACCTGTCTCGTTCGGCCACCGCCCACTTTTCACTAACCACGCCCACTCAGCCGCTAGCTGCCCGTCCCCACGCGGTGGAGTGGATTCACTCTTTGCCAACATTGGCGCCACCCCACGCACCGCTCACAGGGCCCCCTTTCCCACCCGGCTCCTCGCCACAACTCCCGCCGTCGCGAGACAAAGAGGCTCGCGAGACAATTGCCACGAAGGGGCGGAGGTACTGCAGGGCCCATTGGGGCAAATGCCCATTATGGTCGTGCCTTTTTCAAAGAGCGCCGGTACATCTTAACCCCGGGTAGATTGTTTCCACGCGACATCCCAACGTTCAGGTAGCCCTTTTGCCCTGCACAGTGAGTTAAACGTCAACAAAAAGCACGAGGAGGTCTGGAAACAACAAAAAAATTAACCAAGCTGCAGCATGTGCAACATTCTTTTGACACGTGTCGTGACGGGTACTGCAAGATCCGACCGCGTCTGTCCGGTGTCCCGCTGAGCTGCGTTGGCTTCCGGTTGCCGAACGAAAACAATTATGAGGTTGCACTCATTACACACAGAGTGATTTCCACAAATGAGCCACAATACCTCGCTGCTGATCTCGTCAATGAGCATAAACCATCATCACTGCAAACTCATCCTGGCAGCAGCGGCTTCTGGCCGGCCATCGAACAAAGGTGGTCACCGCATCGCGTGGCGCTTTCAGATGCGCTTCTGCGGCCGTCTGGAACGCTCTTCTTTCCGATATTAGGGGAGATACCAGGAGCCATGCACTTTTAAATCATCATCTAAATTAAGAACGAATTTCTTTCGAACTACTTTTTTGTGTTTAGTTTGTTGTGCTTCCACCGCACCTCCGCTGAGCGCGTTTGGCTACGTACAATTGGAGTACGTACATATACACGAACTCTTTGGGAATGCCGTCGGGACAGATTTTCCGAAGCCGACCGGGGCGAGTCGGTCGAACTTCGCTTGCAGCTTGCCATTGCTGCGAGGGTGCGGCGGCCTCTATCAGATCCCGATGTCCCTGAGAGAGAGAGCGAGAGAGTGAGAGAGCACGCAATTTGCCCGCATCCACTCTCCATGTCCCCCACAGCCACGCCCTGCATACTTCCGGATTAAGCGAGTGCGGTGCCTGTAGCATATGTTACAAAGGGGCCCTAAAAAAACACGTAAATATTAAAACTAATCAATGTTTTACTTGCATAGTAAAGTAATTGTATTTTTCCATTTGCTCTACAGCCAGATAATACGACAAATCGCTAACCTTAAACACCCAGTCGTTCATAAAAGTTGAAGGCAGTATAGTACTATAGTTTTAGAGCAAGTGCAGAATCACTGAACCAGAATTGATAGCCTGAAAGCATTTAGCGCGGGGCCCTTCAAAGTGTGGGGCCCGTAGCATATGTAGCTACTTTTGCTACTCGGATAATCTGGCACTGAGCGTATGTCAGCTGAATATTATGAACTTTGATCAAAAGATATTTTTTTTGGGTTAGTCCGCAGAATTGATCTAGGGACATTTGTGTTGTTGTTGCCATGTAACCCTCCACCGCCCAGCATCGCCAAATCTGGTTGTGAAAATTGTTCAACTTACCAGGGAGAGTGAGCTAAAACAATCATAATTGGCGCATCGTTAAATGCCCGCACATCGCGTGACAATGTAATCTGTTTAGCTGTCAGAACATTACATTTTACCAGATCATTACTATGTGGCCTAAACCAGACATAAAATGACGATTCACAATAATGGCTGTGGCGGAAAACCTCCTACTATGTGCTGAATTGAACTTATCTTGAAAAGTTTTACTTTAATATGCTGTCAACAAAGATGCAAATAAGCGGGGGTTGCTCTAAACTAGACCGTGAGTGGTCGAGAATCACCAAGCCTGACCATGACAACGTCCCGCCAGGGAGCTGAGCACGACCAACCATGACGAGACCAAGCTGCCGGGCGTACATATACTCATACTCTTTCGGTAAAGTCACGTAGGTATAAGATAAAGTAAATCACGGGCGCAACACAAGCGTCCGTCATCAGGTGGGAAAGCATGGCCTGCTACTCGTCGCATTACATAAAACCCGTAGCATCACTAAAGACTGCAGCGCACCGATGAAGACCAAACATGGTCATTGTCTAGTATGGGCATTATAAACGAAACTATATTCTTGGTTCTTTCGGTAAAGTCACGTAGAAGGGAAACAATAAAATAATAAAAATCTAAAACAGTAAAATTCTCACGACGTTTCGACCGCGACACAAGCAATCATCATCATGTGTGAAAAACACAGCAAGAGAACACAGCAAAAAAAAAATATTGCAGTGTTTTTCACACCTGATGATGATTGCTTGTGTTGCGGTCGAAACGTCGTGGGAATTTTATTGTTTAATATTTGTATTATTTAATTGTTTTATATTTTTATAATTTTATTGTTTCCCTTCTACGTGACTTTACCGAAAGAAACAAGAATATTAATCCCTGCAGTCACGAAAGCTTTAAATCAAAACTAAACTATGTTTTAAAATAGCAGGTAAGGCCCACTGGCTATGTAGCTTTTGCTTCAGACGCGACCTGGCCACACGCGATGATGGCTCAATCAAGTAACTCATGGCTCCACGTGACCCCGAAGCCCACGCGCTCACAATCGTAGAGAACTCCAGTGGTGATTGAGGGAGCAGGAATGTACAAGCAGCAACGAGTGAGAGAGTCAATCGGAAGCCGCCCTGTATTTATCCCGGACAAAATCCGATGCGGTGTGAAGATGTGTTTTTCACGAATGTCCAGTAGGGGCGGGTCAGAAAGTTACAACAACAAACACATTTTTTTTTTAAACGATTGGAGTGCAAAGTATAGGAAAGGTAAGTAACTAACAATAAATAAACTAAAACTAACATTTTTCATTTTACCAGGTAGGGCCCACTGAGCTACTAGTTATTTTTTAGAAACGACCTGGCTGTCATAAATGATCGCTCAACAAAGTGGCTCATCACGTGGGAATTTATAGCAGGATGGGAGCATCAATCATCGTCAACGTTGTAATATTTCACTGAATAAGGCTATATATTCTTGGTTCTTTCGTTAAAGTCACGTAGAAGGGAAATACTAAAATAATATAAATATAAAACCAATAAAAATTCTCACGACGTTTCGACTGCAACACAAGCAATCATCATCAGGTGTGAAATCCACAGTAAGAACATTTGAAAAAAGTGGCGGTTTTTTGCTTAACGTCAGCACCACAGACAGCGATTTACTGATGATGATTGCTTGTGTTGCAGTCGAAAAGTCGTGATAATTTGTATTGTTTTATATTTGTATTATTTTATTATTTCACAGTCACGAAAGCTTTAAATCAAAATTGAGTAAGGCAAGTTGGCATAAGCATTGAGATTCCTTGGCGTTCAGGGGGGTGGTATAGCGAGCGTGTTATTATTGTTATTAATTAATTGGTCGTTTTCACTCAATGGATTTACAGCATGTTAAACTAAAATGGCATTTAGTTTCGAGCTTAATGGTATAGTGTTCCAAGCTGCTTATTGCAAATAGTTTGCGAGATGGCAATGATTCTTGGAAGTAACCTTGAGAACGCGCACACACACATAAATGGCGTCAAACGACGCCTGAGATTGGATTTTTTCACCAAAAAAAAACCACTCAGTAAACCCGTCGATAAAACCGTGGCATTAAAATGAAAAAATATGTAACGGTCGACGTTTCGGGCAATGTACCTTCTTCGCGGCTCGTAAAATTTGTGCTTGTGTACCGCTGCCAAACTATTGGTTACTTCACATAAGCAACTCTACTCGACTCCTGACTGTTAAAAGTGTTGTATTATATTCTTTGGTTCTTTCGGTATAAAGTCACATAGAAAAAAAAATACAAATAAAGTGAATAAAAAAACAAAAATAATCTAAATTTAATGCAAATATCTACGTTACTTTACCGAAAGAACCAAAGAACGAATTCCTGCAGTCACGAAAGTTTTAAGTCAAAATGTATTTTATTATACACTGTTAAGCCAATGGTTTGTGCTCCGTGGTGTATTTTAGCATCACAATATACACCAAATATTTGGAACCCTCAGAAAATATTAACATTTAATAATAACGATTTTTTTTAGGTTCGATCGTGTAAATATAAATGTGTCTTTAACCTATCACCACCTGACACAGCCAATTGGTAAGATTTGTCACGTAAACAAAAGATGCCAATTAGTTACTACTTCAGCACCACCGGTGTGTTGAAGAGTAAACCCACAACTTTTACAATGTTAGTACTGTGATGCTTCGCTGGTGATTACAGCCAGCGTCGCCAGGCGACAGCCAGACGTGTTAAACATATTTACGTTTAAATTATGAAACAAATTATTTGGCGAAACTGCTTTTGTAGCGACGACAAGCACACAATGAAGAAACGTCGTCGTCAGTTTAACACGTAGGCTTTCGCCACCAATATTATTCATAATAAAGGTTTTTGGGTTCGATCGCGTAGATAAATACGTGTCGCAACCCTCCACCAGCCGACATGGATGTAATTACCAGCGAAACGTCGAACTCAAATTCGAAATGTGGATTTACTCTCCAAAACACTGGTGGGCTTAAGTAGGAACTAATTGGTGCGCTTTGTTTATGTGACAAACCTTAGTGGCTGTGTGGGGTGGTGGAGGGTTATGACCCATTTATATATTTACAGCGCTCTAAGGGGCCGTCCATAAATGACGTCACGCACCTAGGGGGGGGGGGGTCAGACATTTGTGACGATGTGTGACGAGGGAAGGGGGTTGAGAAATGTGACGTCACATTAAAATGCGCAACTTTAAATAAATATAGACAACACTTTCTACTTAATTAAATAGACTTTTTTATAAATGTTTTCTCCTACAACATCACAGTGAAGCGGCGCATTAAATACGCACTACAATGACAATAGTTTAAAGCGATTTGAAGCATGTTAAAAAAAATTTGGGGGGGGGGCAGAGCTTTGTGACGTTATACTTGAAGGGGGTCTGACTTTTTGTGACGACATGTGACGAAGGGGGGGGTCAAAAATCGTCCAAAGTCGCGTGACGTCATTTATGGACGCCCCCTAACCCAAAACCTCTATTGTGGAAGGAAAAGACTCCACCGTAGCATGCTCACTGCCGAGATGGAGCAGTTAAATCAGTCCATGTGCAGGAGCTAGATGGATCGTTCCGTCAAATCCGTGATAAATGGAGATGGCTTGATGTCTAGCTTAAATACTCACGTCGTTTTTTTTATGCAAAGGACAATCTGATCATATGCGGGGGGGGGGGGAATCGGAGAGAAAAGAGGCACAGGGATACAGGGACAAGAATTGGTACAAACAAGAAAAATAATTCTCCCAAGAAAATCCAAATAATATTGATGAAATAATCCACGAGAGACTCACTGAGCCTCAAGACTGGTTTCAAGAGGGCCCTGCTTGGAATTTTTGACCATAAAATGACGTTGGCTGCCAATTAGAAGTACGAACAATTCAGGCCTACTTCACTTACCGCAATCATTGCAGGTATTTTATAGCCATTGTCAATCCACCGCTGGATGAAGGCCTCGTCCCCATTGCCACTGTCGGTTGTGTGGGTGTGTTTAGAAATCTGATTTCACATCACACTGGTCAGCGTGGGTTTGTAAAGTGGGCACTGCCAGTGCCAATTTTTGTTCAAACAACAACAGCAATTCTCTTTAACTTTTTCCCATACACCTTTCTTTTTTTAATACACATCCTGGTCTAAACTGCTATATGCGTTTCCAAACGAGGAAATGTAAAAGTTTTTTTTCCATCACTTTCTCAACTATTTTTACTTACGCAAACCATCACTGATTTGAGCAAAAGCACCAAATTGTAAACCACGGAGCGGGCGAGGTTTGCATGATCATGCGTACTTAACGGCATTTGCGTGGACAAGACCATGCTCTGGGTTTGAGTCATCGGCAGAAACTTCACCCCTCGCAGCCTGCGGTCCGGACAGACAGACAGCCAGACATTGTCTGAAGTGACCGTCGTCTCGAATAACCCCCAGCACCCCCGACCCGCTCGCCCCATGCCGACCTCTGCCCTCCTCCTGCCCTCTTGCCGCAGGCTATGAGCAGTGGAGGATGGAGTTCCCGGGCCACGGCGAGCGGCTGCTGCGGGGCCTGAGGCAACAGCTGCTTCGCGGCTTCCTGTGCGACGTGACGGTGCGCGTGGGGCCCGCACACTTCCGCGCCCATCGAGCCGTCCTCGCCGCCTGCAGCCTCCACTTCCAGCTGTCGTGCCGCGCCGGGCACCGTGCGGTGCCCGGCCCCGGGCCCACCGACCGTCCTGCCAAACGCGAGCGCTTCGACGGGGACAATGGCGGTGGCGGCGACGGTGGACTCGGCGCGGAGGTGGACGAGAAGGGGGTGGCGACCGGCGAGAGGCGCAGAGTGAAATGGGAGAGGGCCGAGCCGGACCACGACGTCCATAATCGCTGCCGCCGCCCCCCCGTTGACGAAGGCTACGGCTGTCAAGGCGCGTGGCCCCGACGGAGCGACGGCTTTCTCCTGCACGGGGCCGGCGGGGGGAACCACCGGCCACGCGCCGTTATCGACGGCGTCGACGACACGGCGGCGGCGGCGGCGTTTCGAGCGCGCCTCGAGGACGAGCGTCTCGGCGACGCGGAGAGCGGCGAAAGCTGCCGCGGGCGAGACGAGGCGGAGCGCGGGCCGAGGCACGGACACTTCAGAGAGGAGCGCCTACCGGGCGGCGGGGCGGTGGCGAGACGCGAGCGGCAGAACGGCGGCGAGAGGCGCCGCGAGGAGGAAGGCAGCAACGGCCGCGGGGACGGCGTGGACGAAAGTTCCCCGTGCCTCCGAGGCGGCGACAGAGACGCGCCGAGCGGCCTCGTCAACGGCTGCGGGCCGACGGATCGGCCGTCAAGGGAGAGGGCCGGGAAGCGAGACACGGCCCGCCATCGGGGTGGTGGGACGCCACGCGAATCGGAGCACGGCGACGGCGCGACGGGGGAGCGCCGGCCCGTCGCCGGCTCGGAGGGCGACCCGGACCACGCCTGCGTCATCGACCTCAACCCGGAGATGGTGACGCCCTCGGCGTTCGCCATCCTCCTCGACTTCATGTACCAGGGCAGCCTCAGGGTGGATGCCCTGCCGCCCGAGGACCTGCTGGCGGCCGCCAGCTACCTGCACATGTACGACGTGGTGAAGGCGTGCAGCCAGCAGCTGGCGTACCAGCACGTGGGCAGGCCGGCGGGTGGGAGTCACCTCCCCGGGCCGGACGGCACCTGCCGTGAAGACGACAACGGCGGGGGTGGAGGCGGTACCCGCTGGTCGAGCAGAAATGGGCGGGGCTTTGAGGAGGACGGCTTCAAGGAGGAAGCGGAGAGCGGGTCCTACCATCACCTCCACCATCGCCACCATCTCCACCTGCTACGCAAGGGCGTGGACATCAAGGCAGAGGCTCCGTCATCCAGGAGGATGGAGGAGCCGGACAAGGTCTTCAACGGGAAGTTTCCTGGGGGAAGCCGGAACGACGTGGAGCGCTGGGCCAAGGCTTCTCCGGCAACGAGCAACGGCAGCGACGTGGAGAGCGACCGCGCGCTGGACTTGTCCTTCAGGCCGGTGCTGCCCACCCACTTCCCCTCCCCCGCGTGGCACGTGGAGGCCGAGCGGCGCCGCAAGCCGCTGCCGTGCGCCATCAAACCGGACCGTGAGGCCGCCGAGCCCGAGGAGGATGAGGAGGGGCTCCTAGGGGAGCTGCATCCACATCCGCCGCGGTACGAGAGCGTGGTGAGGAAGGCCGGACCCGCCGCACCACTCGCAGGCGGCATTGGCGTCGACGGTGGCGGCAGCGGTGACGAGCGTGGCTCCTCGCCGACGGAGACGGACGGCAGCCCTCGCTCCGACGCCAGCAGCGTCGGCGGTGGCGGCGGCGGCCCCTGCGCGGCGGGGATCGGCAGGCAGAGCCACGAACTGGTGGCGGCGGGAGGGGCGCCCGCGGAGGCGTTTGCCTACGCCCTGCCGTTCGTATCCGCCGCGGCCGCCGCCGCCGCCGCCGCGGCCGGCGTGTTCGCCTGCCCCCTCTGCAGCTGCATCTTCCCGGCGCCGCAGCTGCTGCAGATGCACCTGAGCGCCCACTTCTGCGACACGGACGCCCGGCGCTGCGGGAAGGCGGCGCCGCCGCCACGCGGCGGCGGCGGCGGCCAGTTCGGCTTCGGCGGCGGCGGCGGAGGAGGAGGAGCGTCGGGGAACGGGGCGAGTGGCGTCGGCGCGTCCGGATCCGGTGTGGGGACGCCCACGTGCTCGCAGTGCGGCAAGACGTTCTCGTGCGCGTACACGCTGCGGCGGCACGAGCGCACGCACTCGGGCGAGAAGCCGTACACGTGCGCCACGTGCGGCAAGAGCTTCCAGTACTCGCACAACCTGAGCCGGCACGCCGTGGTGCACACGCGCGAGAAGCCGCACGCCTGCAAGTGGTGCGAGCGGCGCTTCACGCAGTCGGGCGATCTCTACCGCCACATCCGCAAGTTCCACTGCAACCTGCTGTCGAGCGTCGCGGCGGCGCAGTGAGAGCGGTCGTGCGCCGCATACGCGTGCGCGCGCGCGTGCCGGTGTGGTGTGCGTATGCAAGCGGCGAGCACGCCGGTAGTGCGGTCGCCGTCATCGTATTTATGTTGTTGTTTCTTTCACAAAGTTCGAAAGGCAGCGCGCACGCGCACAGCCGGTCAAGTCCACGCGTTCGTATTTACCGGTTTATTGTGACGCGTTTATTTTGAGAACAAAACGCACGCGTGCGTGTGTGCGTGTGTGTTTGATTCCCGCTCACGGTCAACACCCAGTGACGATTATCTGAACCGGTCCTGGGCCTCCCCTAGGTTGACTCAGCCTCAAATGGTACTGGCAACCCACCCCCTTGTGTGCCGTGACGGCCTTCATAGGTGCTGCTCGCTAACAGCGCATGCTCCTACCGTCTGTTAAGGCTACACGGGGGATCTTTGTCTTTGTGTGTGTGAGTGTGGTCCGTACGCCTGTGAATCGAGCACTTTGGTTCGTCTGTACGTGTTACAAACCACCGTTGACCAGTTAAATGGTACAGCAAGTAGGTTCCCTGAACTATCTGTATGGATTTCCATTATCCCTCCTCGCATGCGTTGGGTTTTCTCCGAGCGCTCCGTTTTTTTCCTCCCACCCTCAAATGGCTCATTTGCCGAATGTGTCAAATCTTTTTAGCGAGACTGGAGACTACAGGGCTGTGTCTTTGTAGAACGTTGTCCAATGCATGTGGCTCGGTTGTCGACTTTGAACAAAAAACTTAAGGATTCACTCACATATCACGCAACTTCCACAAATTATTTTCCAACTATTATAGAGCTTAAACCCAAACATTTTTTTCATATTTGTATTAACATTTTTCTGTACAATTCATTTCCAAATAGGAACCTTCCATTGGGAAACAAAACAACAAAGACAGCCCCCTTCCCCCACGTAGCCTTATATATTGTTGAAGCGAGCACTGCTAGAGAACACCTATTAATTCTGGTAAGGCGCACGAGGGAGTTCTGTGGCTGGCATCACTCCCAGCCGCCTTTGTCTCTCCAATACTCATGCTTCACAAGCTACTTATTTGAGGCTGAGTCGACCAAGGGGAGGCCCAGGACCTGGTTCAGGTATCTTCGGTTGCCGGGTTCCGTAGTTCGGTGCAAGGAACCACTTCGCTATTTAAAAACACATATACACACGCATTAAAGGGAAGATATAAACACCACACATTAAATAAAGTGTCACGATGACTTTGTTCAGATGAGGGAACAAAATCCCCCCCCCCCCCCACACTTTGTGACAGTTTTCACGCACTCAATGTAGCCGATTAAACTGGCAATAGTTTTTATATATATAAAAAAAAATTGAGAGCACTGTGTTTGTAAGATAGCCGGATATAATAAGTATTGAGGCTTTATTTTGTTGATCTGTATATGTTTGATTCTCTAGTTTGATATGTTGCGGCATCTCCCTGAAGCACATTTAATGATGCCTACTGCACGTCGTTTGTAATCGTTTTTTCCTGTAAAGGTTCAATGTGAAATGTGGCAGCTTCACGAATGCTATGGTGGCGTTTCCTTCGGGCCTACGGTCCAAAGCCTAAGTGGACTCCACTTACCTTTCTCTATTTTATTTAAGATATTAAAAGGATGATAATTTAGTTTTTTTAATAAGGCAATCGGTAATAAAAGGACGGCAGGGGAGGTGGAAGTGGAAATGCATTGGTCGGTGAACTGTGCTTTAAACCGGATAACCTGAGTTAAATTTCCGAGCCATGGACAAAATCGAGTGGTGAGCAATATCTGAACTGGCCGCTTTCTCCAACACACTCTTTGGTAAGGGAGGCCGCCTTCATCCAGCAGTGGATCGAAAAAAGGCACCTGTACATGTATTTATTTTCGATAAAAAATACTGTAACAAAATAATCTCAACGTTTCTGAGCCTACGAATCTAAATGACACGAGACGGAGGCACAGAACGATCTTTGGACACTGTCAGTGAACATATTTATCTCACAAAAGTAAAAAAAGCCCGAAAATAATTAAGCAAAACATTGTATTTGCTAAGAAAAGAAAAGGTATAGAGCAATGAACACTGGGCCGTGGGAGTCAATGTCTACCAGCACGTAGTGACGTAGCAACGCTGTCACGCAGGATAGTGACGTCGCTACCCTGTCACTGTGCACGTGGCGTACATGTAACGGTCTCTTTAGCTCGAGGACACGAAGCAATCGTGGTCGTGGCCGCTATCGCCTTTGAACAAATTTTCGTGGAAATGATCTTGCACCTTTTTTTCATTTACACAATGCAATGTTATTTTGATGTTCTTTTTTGTGAGCAATCCACCCCCCCCCCCCCCCCACGATGAAGCTTCGCATGCTTTTCTTGAACCGTCGTCATTGGTTTTAGGCCCTTTTGAATAATACTTTATCTGTTTCTGTCCCTACCTCATTTTCCCCATCGTTACTAAATGTCGTTGGGTTGACCTCAGCAGAGAAACTCACACCCGTGTAAGCATACGGCTTGTGTCTAACGACATGCACTCTGTACAACCACATTGTTCTTCTGTTAAAAGTTACGAGCAATGATCAAAGTTGCCCACAACCCGGGTGAATAATTTAGACGTGACGAACATTCACTCCCCGATGCTTCGATGAATTGGCTTGACTCAGATTCGTGATTCCCACCTGGAAATCAAGAACCAAGAGGATTGTTTTCTTGCCATTGTGGATCGTACGGAATTTCTACTGGCTGCAGGGATCACGTGAACCCGTCACACAACACACACACAGTACACATGATCAATGAAAATCTATCAGGGTGGCCCAGCGCTAACACTCGCGCCCCACAGCAAGACGGGCCCCGGTTCGATTCTTGCCTGTGTGGAGTTAGTATGTTCTCCCCGTGTTCTGCATGGGGTTCCATCTGCGGGGTTCTGCAGTTTCCTGCAATGGCTACAAAAAAGAAACACGACGTAACTTGGTCTTGGACAAACATCCCCCACATGCTGACAAACAAAAACAATCACAGCTCCTTGCAAATTACTCGATTTGGGATTGTGCACTGTCGCCCCTAATGTGACCATTTGGCTGGCACCCTCCTGGAAGATAGTATTGAGATCTCAGTGAGGCATTGCCCGGAGATACGGTCATTACATTCTTAGCCGCGTGACTCGGTTATTTTCTCGCGACTCAGCGCTTGCGGTTGTGAGCGCGAGATTTCAGTCAGTTTGCCTTTACTTTACCGGCTGAGAACCCACGGTAACTACAAATCTATTTTTTTTTTTGCAAAGGGGTTGACCATGGGCCAACGAGTAAATAACGAACCCAGCAACGTTACACTGTGCATAGGAGCAGCCTAACAACCAACAACTAAAATAAGGGGTAATATTACGTGAGCAGGGGAGAGGGTGGTGGTTTAAGAATGGTAGAGTCCGGCTGAGAATAATGAATCGATGCACTGTTACCCGCCTAATGAATTAACGAAGAAGAAACAAAACGCTACCTTTTTACCGATTGGTACATTCCAAACTGCTGCACCTGCGCCGCACTTGAATGTTGACGAGGCGCTCGTGTCAACGCTGGCCTCACGGGAGCGATCGACTGCGTCACGGCGATGTCCAACGTCACGGCAGTGAGACTCTTATCTCGATATCCACCTCGGAATCAAGACACCACAAAATGACCACGAGGCGGTTGTTGTTTCTGCAGACAGCGGAGATTGGCGCGGTCCACCTCTGTTTTTTTTTGTTTTGTCCAGGCTCAGCTGATGGGCCAACCGGCGATTGAAACGCAGTGGCAAATGCATGGCCGTGAAATTTCGATTTAAAGCTTTCGTGACTGCAGGAATTCATCTTCTTGGTTCTTTCGGTAATAAAAATAAAACATAATAAAAAAATATTTTATTATGTTTTATTTTTATTATTTTATTACTTCCCTTGTACGTGACTTTACCGAAAGAACCAAGAAGATGCATGGCCGTGATTAAAACGATGGCGAGCCATTGCTGGGCTTCTCCCACCGGAGCGGTCTCTGCGTTGAAATGCCTGTAGGGCTCCTCTGTGAAAGAAGTCGATGGGTCTAATCGAGAGCTTAGATCACGAAGGGCGTCATCCGTGCGCGGTGGCGATTTGCAACCAGCGCTGGGCGAAAGCGGTGGTGACGAAGCCACTTGCATTCTCAATGAAGCCACCGCGTGGTGGTCGCCCACCCGAGATTGGAAAACCCAAGCTGGACTTTGTAGCCCCCTCACCCACAACCTGGAGCCACCGCCACACGCACGAGAGAGTGACCGTTCTCTCACTCTGCACATCCTCTTTCCCGCCACCCACACACCCCCCCACATCATGGCACATCTCCACAGGCCTTGAACTGACCCGTCGTCGTTCGCTAGAAATAATCGACGGGATTAGTTGGGGACGTCGTGGGGAGGGGGGGGGTGAATATAGGCGTTGAGAAACTTGCACAATGGCTCAGCGACCGGGCGTGCTTTAGCACGGATTGTGCTAAATCCTTGGTGCTTCCACAGCTGGGCTGGGGGGGTGGCTTATTTGCGTGAACGTTGTCCTTCGCTCGTCGTTTGTAACCGATGTGGCAGTGGGGGGAGGAGGAGGGGGGAAGTGAGTAAATAAACTTCGTATTCAACGATGGACCCCCCCCCGCCGACCTCTGCAGTTGCAAAAGAAATTACCGCGCGATCCTGAAAGTTTTCAATCATTTCCCGCAGCATCTTTTTTTTTACTTGCTCCCATTCGATTACCCTCCTACTGTATTCATTTTCTGGTATTTTGTTGTTTTTGTATCGATCTTGGGGGAGGGGGGGAGGGGTAAACTTAAACCCTTGTGCCTGTTGAAACGTTACAAGAAATGTTTCAGGAAGAAGAAGAACACAAAGTAAAACTATCGGGTGGTTGGCCTTGGGGTCCGTTTACCGATGATGTTGCAATGTTATCGCCGTCGAATTGTGTGTCAATGTTGTTGAAACTCGCTTTCCTCGCATGCCATCTAGTGGCACACAAATGGCTTCTTAACCCCCCCCACCCACCCCTCAAAGTGGATTGTTAATACAGAGTGCTTTCGCGAGTGCCAAGCCGGTGTTGTTGCTGTTGTTGTTTGTGTGGTCATCATCATCACCACCGTCATCATTATTATTGTCGTTGCTGGTCAGCTTATATATAAAAAAGCGTTTTACTTTTTGGGACAAAACCACTCGGGGGGGGGGGGGGGCGGCTTGCGTTGCTTCGCCAAAGCTGTTCGTGGAGAGAGAGACAGAGCGAGGCAGTGGATGTCCACAAGACGCAGGAGGCTTTCGCGAACAATCTCGTCCATGATACAGCTTTTTTTGGTGAGATCGCGTAAAAATGTGTCGCCAAAACCCGCCGCCACCCAACACGGCCAATTAGAAAGGTTTCTCACGTAAACAGAACGTGCCAATTCGCTACGAGTACAACGCACCGGTGTGTTGGAGAGCAAATCCGTAACATTGTAAATGTAAATGTTGTGTAAACATTGTCAATGTTGTAAATGTTGTGGATTTGCTCTCCAACACACCGGTGTGCTGTACTAGTAACAAATTGGCACGTTCTGTTTGCGTGACAAACCTTACTAGTTGGCTGTGTTGGTTAGTGGCGGGTTTAACGAGACATTTATATTTACACGATCTTACCCCAAAATAAACCTCTATTATGGACAATGATGTTAACGCGAATCAGACTGCTCGTTCTTCCCACCACCACCACCAGCCCCAAACCCCAACAACGACTCGGAAAGACGCGTCCACTGTTTTGTTATTTAACTCTCGAGGGGTTCCACAACTCACTCACTTTTCGTAGTCGAGACTACGCAGCTTGTGAGAGAAAAAAAGAATTAACAAAGGGATATCCTATTCTTGGTTCTTTCGGTAAAGTCAATTAGAATGGAAGTAATAAAAATAATAAAAATAAAACATCATAAAATAATTCTCACGTTTCGGCCACAACGCAAGCAGCCGTCCTCAGGTGGAGAACAGGTCTGTCGAGAAGACAGACCTGTGGCCGAAACGTCGTGATAATTATTTTATTGGTTTATTTTTATTATTTTATTATTTCCATTCTACGTGACTTTACCGAAAGAACCAAGAAGATGAATACCTGCAGTCACGAAAGCCTTAAATCGAAATGGGATATCCATAAAATATGTTTTTTGAGGGTGGGGGGTTGGGTTAGATCGCGTTAAATATAACTGTGTCGTTAAACCCGCCACCACCCGACGCAGCCAAAATCGGTGAGCTTTGTCACGTAAACGAAACGTGCCAATTGGTGGCGAGTTTAGCACGCCGGTTGTGTGGTGGAGTTAAACCCACCACGACATTCATCGTTCGAGTACCGTGACGTTGCACCGGCAATTACAACAACAACAGCAGCAGCAGAAGCCTCGTCAGGTCTTAAATCGAGGAGGGGCTAAATGTGATGTCGCCACTCGTGAGCCAATCAGGTGCGAAGACCCGAGTGGGGGTGGGGGTTAATGTAGTCACATAAATTACAATGGATATCTATTAATGGGATGGGTTATTCACAGTTATTCAACAAACATGATGTATGCGATCTCACCCAAAGAAAACCATCTATTATGGATAACACCGGTCGCGAAAGCCTACTTCGTGTTAAACGATGGGATAACTCGATTCGCAGGACCACTTGGCAATCTAAAATTGCGTGTTTATTTTCAAATTGTCGATGATTAACGTCGTGTAAATCGGTTGTTTGTGTAGGGTCAGGTCGCATAAATGGGGACTAATTGTGAATGCGTGCGGTCACCGAGCACGTAACTTTACAAGAAGGAATTTACAGGAAAGGCAACTAACGCAGCGGCTGGCTGTGAAATTAACTTTAAACAACACACCATAACCTTAAAGACCTGCCAGTGAAACGAGCATCAAAATAGTTGATCATTGTTTTTTTACCCTTTTATCTGGCAACAAAACTGACACCTTTTTTTACAAGGAGTCATGTTTGCATTGACCACAATCCCTGCGGTCGGAATGCAAACAAAAAACACAACTCTGATAATGTATACACTGTCCTTGAAATTGATTGGTCCACACCCGAGACAGCTTTCTTTAGAGCCTAGTCTCACCCTGGTGTTGGACCAGATGACGCCAAAAGGCGCACAACATACATTATCAGAGTTATGTTTTTTGTTTGCATTCCGACTGCAGGTATCGTGGCCAATGCAAACATGACTCCTTGTAAAAAAAGGTATCAGTTTTGTTGCCAGATAAAAGGGTACAAAAAAACAATTATATTTTGCTACTGGCAAATGAGGTTCCAATGGTATAAAAAATAGTTATTTTGAAGTGTGCATTAAGCTCGATTTTTTTTAATCACCACGGTGACGTTAAAAACAAAACAAAGCGACGTGTACAAGAAACCGTGGCTTGCTACCCACGTAAAGCCTTCGCTGTCGTCCTGAGACTCGAGTTGTCATCAAGACCCTCACACACGCCGCGGTGAGCCGGTTCAACAAACTTTCTGTCGAAGCCCTGCGCACGACGATCCCAACCGCCTGAATGGAGGCATTCCCTCGCAGTACGAGCGGCACACTGGACACCATGTAGGTGGGCCTTCTAGCAGAGGCAATGCTGCTTCGTAGCGTAGCCGACAAACAAACACAACAAACAAGGCAAACGCTTTTAATTCATCTTCTTGGTTCTTTCGGTAAAGTCACGTAGAATGGAAACAATACAAATAATAGAGCATAATAAAATAATTCTCACGACGTTTCGGCCACAACGCAAGCAGCCGTCATCAGGTGAAGACCAGGTCTGTCGGGGAGACAGCGTCTGAATGAAACAGCACCATGCTTGGAGCGTATATTTAAGCTGGGTTGGAAGGGGGGGGGGGAGGGCGCCTTGACAAAATAATTTGCATATCAAGAGGAATTTAACATTTTTATGGGCATATTTATGGGCAATGCAGGTATGTGATTAGTACTACTTATGCCCGTGCATTATGCAGGACTAGCAGCATCAAAGGGAGGGGATAGGGGTAGCACTAATAAAGGGAAGGAGTATACTGATGATACTATGTAGTTTATACTTTAGTTGTTTACGTGGTGGTTTTGGTTGCTGCAGCTACATACTATTAACACTCCTTCCCTTTATTAGTGCTACCCCTATCCCCAACGCAAGCAGCCTGATGACGGCTGCTTGCGTTGTGGCCGAAACGTCGTGAGAATTATTTTATTATGTTTTATTTTATTATTTTTATTGTTTCCATTCTACGTGACTTTACCGAAAGAACCAAGAAGATGAATCCCTGCAGTCACGAAAGCTTTAAATCGAAGCTTTTAATTCACTTCATCTCGTCACGCCCGATAACTGCAGGTGGAGGGGGGGTAGAATTTTAAATGCAAACGTTATTCCGACCGATCGCAAAGATCAAATCCGAACGTTGATTTGCGTCGCTTTAGAATCGCTCAGAGACTTGATTTTAATCAGCCCCCCCCACCACCTTCGGGGAATCAGCCGGCCAATGCTCAATTTACGTGGCCCAACCGCGTTAGAAAAAATATATGTTCAGAATAAATCATCAATTGGTCGGTCTGTTCCTGGAGGAATGGAGCAAGGGTGGCGCTGATGTGCGAGAAGGAGTGGCGCGCGATGAGAACACTGTACTGTACTCTTGAGCACTGGTGGATGTGTCGAAGCATCCTTTATGATTCTTGTATTAAAACTGTTTAAAATTGAGAATTTTTTTTTTTCAAATAATATGTAAAGAAACATTTTGTACAAAGGAAAGTTGACAAAACTGTAATGAAAAAAAAGTAATAAGAATTTGTATTAAAAAAAGGAACATGTCAAAAGTGTTCATTTAATTTGCGTTTAGATTAACGCGTTATTTGTGTGTACATTCACCTGTCTCGAGCAAAAGCTAAGAGTATGAATTTACTTCAAAAACACACACACACACGAAAGCGTCGGGTTGTTTCTTTTTGTAAGCTGAGATTTACTCGTCACTTAGAAACACCTAACTCTTTTCGACAGAGGACCTTGCAGCCAGGGCCGAGGAGCAAACGCGCCGTGCCAGCGTGCGACGTCGTCTCGCGCGTCTGCGATGCCATCAGTGCAACTCTCGCCGTGGAAACACGAGGGCCGCTAGAGTCTCGAGACGAGACTTTGGGGGGTGGTGGGGGCTTCTGTAATTTGCAGAGCGCAGTCGATGAAATTTAAATGTTGCATCGGAGGAGAGGATGGCCTATCCGTCAAGTTCCGCTTGTTCCCTTCACCACCGCCGGTTGCCACTGATCTGGCTTTAATGCGACAGCGTTCCCCCTGCACTGACTGGTGTGGCTGTAACAGCTGTACGCCTCCTCCACATGGAATGATCCCCACTCGCGTGATGGGATCTGCATTCGTGCTCCTCTTTATCCACAAATTCCTGCGCCGGGCCATCATCTGCACGTCCACAAAGCAGCCCCTCTGAGTTCACCACTTTGACCCTCTTGTCTTCTCCGCGCCTGCCCCTCGGTCTCCACCACGGGCTTGCATGCCCATCACCTTTTTCTAAATTCTTCAGCTTCGTATTCACCTTCTTCTTCACCTTCTTGTTCATGTTTTTTGTTTTTTTGTTTGTTGCGGTTGCACCCGATTCAAGAGCCGAATGGCTCACAGGGCTATACCTAATACATGAACTTGAAGATCTTCATCAGCTTGCGTGCCCATCACCTTCTTCTAAATTCTCCAGCTTCTTATTCACCTTCTTCTTCACCTTCTTGTTCATGTGTTTTTTGTTTGTTGCGGTTGCACCCGATTCAAGAGCCGAATGGCTCACAGGGCTACACCTAATACATGAACTTGTACTTCTTCATCATCTTCTTCCCCCTCTCCTCCATGTGGTTTTCCTCCCTGCGTGTGGCGTGCCCTCGCCGACGGAGTCACCTTCTCTCGCACCTCGTCTGCAGATGGCCACCACCATTCTTGCCGTCTCCCTCCTTTCTCAGTTTCTCACCCAGATCGATTCTTCTCACGGTGCCCGGCATCCATCATCTCGTCCTCATCCCTGCTGTGCACAACGCCTGCTCCCTCACTGGTCCAACCTCTCAGACCCGTTTGTCAACACGGGTCTCATTCGCGCAACTACTCACACGCAACTCAGTGCGGTATAAAATAGAAATAAATGAGTCTGGAATCAAATTGTAACTCCGAGTCGCAACTATGCACTGAGCATGCTGCTGGAATGAGTCAGTCATTGCACCGCATGATTCCAAGAATGCCCAACAGGCAATGCCAGCCAACTCCACAGCACATTGATGCCACGGTGCAATGCACAGTTGACCCAGGAACACGGTCATCGATTTGGTGAAGCGGTGGTGCCATTATAGCACGTGCCCCTCAAAACTACAAACAGTCCCGATGTTGGCCATCGCAACGCTCGTGAACGTTTGAAACGAACGTGGCCGACCTTCAAACTGATCCTGGAGCAGACCGACCTACCCTCTGACAGGGTCTCGTATGTCCGGTATGTGTAACTTCTTTTGCACCGTACGGCGGAACGACAGCAAACTCAAGGGCAGTTCCAAAGGAATGAGTTCTCAATCTTAGGTTTAACAAGTGCACAAACGCAACGGAAGAGCCCCAGGGCCCGACCACCGAACTGAACCGTCGGACCATCGGCCACGACGCCGTAACCAACCGTCGAGCTGCGAGGCCCGACCCCTCCAATTGCCGCCTCGAAACTCACCGAGGGGCGTCTCGTCTGCGTGCCCACGTCGGCCGATTCCAACTCGACGGCTCCACGTGCATCGGGCAACTTGCGAGATGTTTGTCTTTTCTTCGCCTGGTGTATACAGGAGGTCGTGAATTCGATCCCGACCTGACGCCTGTTGTATATTTGGAGATTGAGTGTCTCTCTCTCTCTCTCTCGCGTGGATTTTAATCTTTGGCAGTGCCGGATTATCCTCGTAGCAAGAGTAGCTATACATGCTACAGGCCACGCACTTACAAGGGCCCCGCGCTAAATGCTTTCAAGCTATCAATTCCTGTTCAGTGATTCTGCACTTGCTCTATTACTATAGTACTCGACTGCCTTAAACTTTTATGAACGATTGGGTGTTTAAGGTTAGCAATTTGTCGTATTATCTGGCTGTATAGCAAATGAAAACATCTAATTACTTTACTATGCAAATTATAAATTTCGTGTTTTAATATTTACTTTTTTTTCATTTAGGGCCCCTTTATAAAGTATGCTAGAGGCCACGCACTAGCTACACCCAGCACTGATCTGCGGGTCCTCCAAATTTTTCCTTCCGCACTTACAAACGCGCGTTTAAGAGTATTTGGCTGCTATAAATGTCCACGTGAAGATGAGCCACTTCGTGGAGCTATGAATTGTGGCCAGGTCGCTTCTGAAAAAGAGCTATACAGCTCAGTGGGCCCTTACCTGGTAAAA
>CM025636.2:9815394-9833302 GCA_014621495.2 Entosphenus tridentatus
GTGACTTTACCGAAAGAACCAAGAACATTGTCAAAGTTTTAGCAACGTTGGCCATACACAAGTCATAAGATGAAACCACATTTCTTTAATAAATGGGCCAAATTAATTGCTTTGAAATTTCGATTCCATGTTGTTCATTTTCACCAAATATCTAACAAGTTAGCATTCATTGAGATAACAAAAAAACAGGCTCATTGTCTGCCAACAAAAAATATATATACACAAATGTTTGCTGTTAACCAAAACAGCCGGCTTTACATAAATTCCCGCGCCTTCAAGTAAATTATGGCGGTGCTGCATTCATAAACGGAGGTTGCAGGAGGTCGGTAATAAGCCGAAGGGTTTACAATTAACATCAAGGCGCATGGCTTTCTGGGTGCTTAGAAATCCCTAGTGGGAATTATTGTAGGATCCTCCAGCTACTGCCATTCGTTAACTTGTATATAATAATAATACATCTCTCATTTGCCTCTCCATTAGCAACCCTTGTAAAATCAACAAAGCTGAATTTAACCACAGCATTTGTTCCTCCTGGGTAGACTCACTGACGCCTTACAGCATTTATTCTGTTGTTGTTGTTGTTGTTATTCAGTAACCCACGGAAATATAACCACAAAATTGAAGGTATCGCGTTCATTTTTTGTTCGAGGGTTTTTTCTTTTCAAATGTATTCCAGCTTGCTAACCATTTATGAGAGAGCACTGTAGAATGAGAGAGTTTGCACAAGACATGTGAACATTGTTCAACTCACTCTTTTTATCCTTTGCGCAGTAAGGGGCCACACTTCCCCATACACTGTGCTGCGAGATTGTCATATGAGGGTGACCTTGACAATTATTTCATTCTCAGACCTGGAATTTAGCAACGTTTATTAACGTGATGGGTGATTTTTGTGCAACTTTTTACACCTGAGAACCGGGTATAATCCCGGACAGCTAGAACCTGGATCTTATTTTAGCCAACAGTTGCTGTCCTCTTCTACGTGACTTTGCCGAAAGAACCAAGAAGATGAATCCCTGCAGTCACGAAAGCTTTAAATCGAAATTTAGTTGCTGTCCTATGGATTGACTGGTTCCTGCCAAAGGAATGTGGAATTCCCACCACTGGTTTAGTCCCACCAATGAAGATTGACACTCTCCTAATACTCATATTTTACTCTGTAATCCACAGAGTTTTCTGTCAACAAAGCTCACAATTAGTTAAAGGTAAGATAACGTACTTCCACGTGCGTCTATACACTTTCATGTTTAGACCAATTTGAAATTATTGTTATTGGCACGACATTATCATTATGGCTGTGATACAGGCTGCGTTGATGCAGCAGCAGCAGATTCTCCGTGTCATGACCAAGAGTTTAAATCCTGGTGCAGGGTCAAAACTAAGCCCCCATCACCACAATCGACCAGGATCGAAAAAACAGGTACTGGGTGCACCAGCGTATTTCATCTGGAATCTGACAGATACCTGACCACTGGCTGCTTCCTCGTTTGATTGGCTCAGAAGCAGCGGTAAATATTCGCGCACGAATACAAGATACTCAAAAACAGTATTTAGACTTCAAAACATTTCCACATGGTAAGTCGCCTGAGCTATTTGTGCTGACCAGTTCGCTTCTGAGCCATATAGCTCAGTGGGACTTACCTGTTAAAATAAAAAAAAGCTTAGCTTTTAGTTTCAAATGACCCAATAAATATGTATCATGTTGTACTCGGTGATGTTTATCGAATGATCTAATGCTCTCCGCCACAATTGTGGGCCGGCGACAGAAAACAAAATTTGCGTGGGGGACAAAAAGCTCCGTCACGTGCCCACACGCTGAAAGGGAAAAAAAACCTAAATCTTATTTGACCCTAGCAAAGACAAAGATCCCCCGTATAGCCTTAATATAGTATTGGGTCAAGTGCTGTTAGCGAGCACCTATGAAGGCCGGCACGGGACACGAGGGGTTGGGTTGCCAACGCCACGCCCGACCGCCTTTGTCTCCCCAGTGGTGATATTTGCACACCGCACCAGGTACACATTTGAGGCTGAGTCGACCTAGGGGAGGCCCAAGACCGGTTCAGATAACCATCACTGGTGTTGGCAGTGAGCGGGAAGTGAGCGGGTTCGTAACCGCTACACTAACGCTCCCCACTACACACACGTAACAGTTGTTGACTGTCTTGGTGAAGCAACATTGAACTCGCGTTGTGCTTATTGTCAATCCACTGCTGGATGAGGATACTCCCCCACATCACGGGGGCTGTCTGACCACGCTTCACCACACTGGTCAGTGCAGGTTGTTGAATTGCAAGGGCAGCATGGATTGTGTTTGGACGCATAGTACAGTACAGCACAATGGATTGGACTACATTTCCTCTGTCTGCTAGCGCAGCGCAGTGCGGGATGAAGCTAGTGGAGGGCTTGTAGCATATGTTATAAAGGGGCCCTAAATAAATAAAAAAGCATAAATATGAAAACACAAAATTTTTACTTGCATAATAAAGTAAATATTTGTCATTTGCTATACAGCCAGATAATACGACAAATCGCTAACATTAAACACCCAGTCGTTCATAAAAGTTGAAGGCAGTATAGTACTAGAGTAATAGAGCAAGTGCAGAATCACTGAACCGGAATTGATAGCTCGAAAGCATTTAGCGCGGGGCCCTTGAAAGTGCGGGGCTCGTAGTTACATATGCAGCTACTTTTGCTACGAGGATAATCCGGCACTGCTTCGGTGGTAATGCACACACCGCTGTGTTCTCAGCGTGTGTGCACCACAGCGTCCATGGAGCTCCGAGGGCTCTTTCGACACTGCCGAGGTCCCCGTGCTATCTTGACGGAGCACGCAGCGTTCCGTCAGAAGTGACCAAGCGAATCTTAAGACGGTCGACCATCACTGAGCCCTTGGCGAGACGACTGATGCGATTTCAGAAGCTCGGGGATTGAGTGGGCCTCGCTGGGTCGTGGTTCAAGTTGGGGAGGGATGATATTGGGTGGGCCTGTCTGGGTCGTGGTTCAAGTTGGGGAGGGATGATATTGTATTCTATGGTGCATCACGCCTCCAGTGGCTATTGGGCCTAGGGTGGTGGTTCTTAACCTTGACTGCAGCCTTTGCACCCCTTTGGTTCTAAAGCGTAAAAAAAGAGTAAAATGTTAATAAATGCATAGGTTTTGATGAAACAAAGTGGTTGTACTTACGTTCCCGTGCTTAATTTGTACCTTCTAAACAAATCTGGCCATGTCTCGTACCCCCTAGAAAGGGCATCTTGCACCCCAGGTTAATAACCACAAGTATACGCTGTACATATTTCTTCTGCGTCCCATGATTGATCACCTCTCTCTACCAAATAGAGATGGTCACTGTTTGTGTACAGAGCCCTCGAGATGGGTGCCGTGGTGGCGAATTGTTAACTCCCTTGCCAGGTATGCAGGAGGTCGTGGGTTCAAATCCAAACCCAATCCCGACCCTGACGCTCTGTATATTTGGAGTTTGTGTTCTACCCGTGGTCGTGTGGATTTTTCTCCAGGTCCTCCGGTTTTTCTCTCCACATTAAGAATCAACGTGCATTTAGAGTATTTTGCTGCTGTATATTTCCACACGATAAGCCACTTCGTTGAGCTGTCATTTGTGGCGAGGTCGCATCTGAAAAAGAGCTACATAGCTCAGTGGGCCTTGCCTGGTAAACCAAAACAGTTTCGCTCGTGCTTACTCAATTTAGTAGCGTTACGTGAACTAATTACATACAACGTATATGAAACGGACATGATAGAGTCACACACGTACAGTTCGGTGTGTGTGTGTGTGTGTCGAATCTATGGCTTCGTTCACGCCACTAATGTCGAGTAAATTGCCAGGTCCCCACAACTGCTCAGATATTGTCAGAACCACTAGCGAGGTGTAACGGGAGGGTACCCACACGTGATTCCACGTGAGTGATACGTGTGAACCGGTCCTGGACCCCATCTTCACCAACCCACACTCGACTGGCGTAGTGAAATATGGTCAAACACCACTGCTCCTCCCCCCCATAACCAACACAGCATTGTATGGATGAGGCCCTTCGTCCATTCAGTGGCCAACGTTGTAAATGTCGACGGTGCCGGGTATGAAGCCTCTTCCGTACTGCAGCAACGCTGTGTGTGGCACCCTGTGTGGAAACATCGTAGGAAGGGAAAACTGTGTGGGAAACCGTCGTTCTGAATAGTGCCGGCATGCATTGGGTGGGTGTTGTGGCGTGAAACCGTCGTGTTACCGGCCCACTTCGACTGCCGCAAAAGGCTGCAAACGATGATTGTCTCGGTTCATCTCAGTCCTTTGGTGATATATTTGCGGAAATATAAACACCCACCATTTATAACTAATAAAAGTACTTTTTATTTTACGAGGTAAGGCCCACTGAGCTGTAAAGCTCTTTATTTCAGAAGCGACCTGGCCACAATCGATAGCTTCAACGAAGTTGCTTGTCATGTGGACATTTATAGCAGTCAACTGCTCTAAACGCATGTTTCTAAATGTGGAGACAAACACCAGAGGACCCGGAGAAAAATCCACGCGCCCACCGAGAGAGAGACATGCCAAACTGCAAATATACAACAGACGTCACAGGGTCGGGATTGAACCCACGACCTCCTGTACACCAGGCGAGGCAGTTAACATCTCGCCACGGCGGCGCCTTTACTTTTCCTGCCGGTATATATAGCGGCAAGCAATGTTCGAGACTTAAGAGAACCATGTTTCGGGTTCATTATTTGCGCCCACCTGTGCCAGGAATCAAACCACCAATCGCACCACCACCTACCGCGGACAGCGCGTCAAAGTCAGTACGTGCCAGCCAATTTGCATGGGCGTTTCAAGCGCCTTCATTTCAATATCAGACAAGGCCCCTGTTTGCTCTTTCATGGGTTTTTATGTTTTGGAAACCTGCGTGGAAATTTTTTTCTTCCACCACCACCCACCCCACCCCGCATCCCGTCCGTCGGCGGTGGAATAAAAAAAAGAATCTACGAAAGTAAAAATGTTTGCCACCAGGGAAAAAAGGGAGCTGTGGTCGGTGGGCGTTTTTCACCTGCATCACAAAACACAATAAAATAATGAAGCAGATGATGTCTATAAATATATACATATACCCGTGTGTGTGTGTGTGCGGTTGTGTGTGGTGGGGGGGCGGTAGTGTAGCAGTTAGCGCGCTGCGCTACGAACCTGATCACGCGGGTTCGATTCCTGCTCAAGGCCAACACCGGTGACAATTATTTGAGCCGGTCCTGGGCCTCGCCTAGGTCGACTCAGCCTCAATTAGTACTTGGTTGCGATGTGTAAACATCGCCACTGGGGAAATAAAGGCGGCCGGGCGTGGTTGTTGGCCACCCACCCCCCTCGTGTGCCGTGCCGGCCTTCATAAGTGCTCGCTATAACAGCACTTGCCCCAACAGTCTGTCAAGGCTATACGGGGCATCTTTGTTGGGTGATGTGGAACGTTTAAGTTTCGCTTGCGTTGTTAATTTTGTGTTTAAATATTCAACAGTGCCTCCCACTGGACGACCTACAGACTGCAGCGGGCAGGGCTTCACGGATGGGCTATTGGGGGATTTAAAACTGGCAACTTGCATAGCTGATGTTTCATTATATCGTCAGCCGCCCAATTTGTATAATTCTTGTTGTGTGTGGCTGGGAGGACAATTAATTTGCGTCCTTCAATTGATGTAATGTTGGTCATGCGGGTTCTTTTTACCATACTTCACTACGCTGGTCAGCCTGGGCTGGTGAAGCGGTATGGCCCCTCAAATATCACTCGTGACTCGAGTTAACACGTCCGATTAGCACGGTTGGCTATATACGGTGCGAAAGCTGCTTTACATACATAGCAGTTGGCCATGAGTCGAACCCAGGCCAGCGGGTTAACAGCGGCAGCGTGCCAATCACTGCGAAATTGCCCCTCGAATACTTTAACGTCTAAGTCCAGATAAGCTCGCCGAGAAATGGCTTCAGTTGCTTCAATGTCTCTTAGTCAGCTGCAAGACAAGTTTGCTTGGTCCATTATTTCGAGCGGTGTGTGGCATTGCCATTGCCGTTTGAGCCAAAATGTCGCAGCGTCACGCGCTTGCAGATGCGCGTCCGCGTCCGTCTTGGAACGCTGTTCCTTCCGATATCAGGAAGCCACTGGAGCTATGCACTTTTAAATCGTCTCGATTGAAAACTCGCTTCTTTCAAGCTGCTTTTTGTGTTCATTTTTGTTTGCCCTTTCCCCGCACCTCCGATGAGCACGATTGCGAAAGAAGTTCAACATACGGACGTGCATGATGGCATCAGCTCGCGTTAAACGTTGAGAAGGATTCATACTCTTAGGTTTTTTCGGTAAAGTCACGTAGGTAAAAAATAAATAATAGAAATAAAATAATAAATCACGACGTTTCGGAGGCAACACAAGTCTCCGTCATCAGGTGGGACCGTCACAGCTAGATTTACTGTATCAAGTGAGGCAAAATTCCAAGAGACAAGCTCTTAAATACAAGTTAAGGGGGAGGGGGGCTTATCTGAATGTGGTAGCCAATGAATGGAACGGTGGAGGGGGAGGGGCTAATAGAGAATTGGTGCATATCGACTCGGGGTTGTGGCCGGTGTTAGCTGATAAAAAACATAAAAGAAAGCAGTACTGTTAAACGCTGGGGATGTCAACACTCGGTAACGTAGAATAGTACCTGTCAAATAAGATGGTACAAATATGCGTAATTAAATCTTTTTTTACATGGTTAATAACATCTTTCCAACGATTACTCCGTTTGTACCCATCATCACGGTTGAAGATATGTCTGTGTTTGTATATCTGGATGGCTTCGTGTACAAACCTTTGATGGTAGTCAGAAGGTTTGCGGAGCACCTTGGTCTCGGAAAAGACAACATCATGAGAGCCCACAGCGTTGTAGCAATGACGGCAACAAATGCAGAGATTCCCACGTGTAGCCGGAATAGACCTTTGGGGACAAAGTGCTGTTAGCGAGCACCTGACGAAGGCCAGGACGGCACACGAGGGGGTGGGTGGCCCAGCACCGTGCCCGACCGCTTTTGTCTCCCCCAGCGGCGATATTTTTGTTTACACACACCGCGACACACAAATTCAGGGATGCCCGTGATTAAAAGTACATAATGGTAATGCTTTATTAGGCTCAAAGGGTAGTAAGTATACACGTACAGGGGGGGCTTCCAGTTTTCGTCAGCGCTCATTCCGTCAGCTCATCCCGACGGGAGAAAGGGAGTGGGGGGGTCGCCGCTGCCCACGCCACGAACGCGCGGTTTAAAATGTCGAATTCATCTCCCGAGTCCTGTGACCAGATTGAGAGTTTCGACCTCAACCACTCATCGCCCCCCCCCCACCCGGTTGTACAAATACGGAGAATGTTTGAAATGCCTCCACGTGCTTCGCATTACAAGAAAAGGGGGGGGGGCGCCTGGGTGGGAAATGGCGACTCTCGCTGGTATTCTTGGTTCTTTCGGTAAAGTCACGTAGATAGAAAATCCAAAATAAAATAAAACATCAATTTAAAAAGCAAAAAAACCCACGACGTTTCGATCGCAACACGAGCGATGAAGACCGCTTGTGTTGCGATCAAAACGTCGTGGGGTTTTTTCTGCTTTTAATTGTATTTTTGTTCCTACACCTGAGAACCGGGTATAATCACGGGCAGCTAGAACCTGGATCTGATCTTAGCCAACAGTTGCTGTCCTCTTCTACATGACTTTACCGAAAGAACCAAGAATATAAATCCCTGCAAGTCACGAAAGTTCTCAGTCAACATTTTGACTCTCGCTGGCGTTCATCACTATGCCGCATTCGAATGCTCGGTACGGCTCGGATGACGATTCCACCAGGGCTCGCGTTCCCCACTTTTAACAAGCGCGCAGATCCACGCGTCCGCGACGCGCGCGCGCGCGTGTCTGGGATGAGCTGGCAGACCGATGTGGCCCCGAGCGCGCACGACTCGGGAGACATCCCGGAGTTTGGGGGCCAGGGGCAGTGGGAGAGAGAACGAGAGAATGAAACAATAGCGAGAGTGAGACGTCTTTTTCAAAGAGAAAAAAAAGTTATTTGTTGTCGGCCTAAACGTCCTACCTGGGAAAACTTGTAATAGCTAAAAGCCCAATACCATGCATAATGGGAACAGCTTGCTTAAATATACTACCACCCTTTTGCTTAGTAGGTTATGAGCGTGTGTGTGTGTGTCGTTAGCATTACCTAAGCACCGCTATCATTCCTATGTTTGTTTCATTTAACATCATCTCTTCGCCCACTGTCCAACACACTTCACGCGCGAGTCACAATACATCATCCGTGTTGTGCGCTGAGCATGCAGTCGCTCTGCGAGTTATTCGGCAGACCTTAGACAAAGATTCCCCCCCCTCCACCCCCACTCAGTATAGCCTTTAACAGACTGTAGGGGCAAGTGCGGTTAGCGAGCACCTATTAAGGCCGGCACGGCACACGAGCGGGATGGCTGCCTTTGTCTCCCCAGTGGCGATGTTGACACATCGCAAGCAGACGTTGACCGCACACCGCTACAACAGGTACTCATTTGAGACCGAGTCGACCTGGGAGAGACGAGGGACCGGTTCAGATGTTTCGTCCCCGATGTTGGCCGCGAGCGGGAACCAAACTCGGGGTCGCACGGGTTCGTAGCGCAGCGCGCTAACCGCTGCGCCACCGCTCCCCGCTGCTAGCGGCTTTGTCGAGAGACGCGTGCAAGTGTCAGGGAGGTTTTCGTGACAGCGGCAAGCGGGCATCATCTTCCTGCAGCGAGCCGCTTCGTGAGCTTTGGAAATAATTCGGCAGCCCCGTGAGTTTTTTTTTCTCTCTCCCACTTGCACACACACACAAACTCTCCTCTCTCTCTTTTCAAAGCGATCCGTCCCACCGTGGGTAAGGAAGGACACTGGGCTCGGAGGTCCTGGCGCTTGGCGAATGCGCGCACCGTCGGGGAGAGAGAGCCGGACGGAGCCGCCTGGTTGGTGAGACGTGACGCCGGCGAGAGCTGCGCTCTGGGTCGCATGGCCGGGCATCGCTCCCCAACATTCTCACCGACATAATTACAAAAAAGAAACGGTTGTGGTTTGATGTTGTTATATCTATATATATATTGTTGAGTCGAAAAGCGAGCAAGCAAGCAGGCATACAAGGCAATAACTTCTTACCATTCGGCCATCCATAAAGCAAGTAACCTAGCCCCCCCCACCCCCTCTACTAAAGCTCTGCAGAGTGTCTGCCCCCCATCCACACCGCACTATCCCAACAAAAAAAATATTGAGTACTGTGTTTAATAAATTCCTTCACATTTAATATATTTATCTAAGTTAATACATATACCTTTAACATCACCGCTCTGTGAAACTAAAGTGGTCAGTTTACTGGAAGAATAAAATAACACGGCCGCATTTTCACTCTCGAGGGCTTGCGTCTGAGTGTGATGTCCTGGTGGGATGTTGATGAAGTTCTGGTGGGATTTAAATTTCGATTTAAAGCTTTCGTGACTGCAGGAATTCATCTTCTTGGTTCTTTCGGTAAAGTCACGTAGAAGAGAAGTAATAAAATAATAAAAATAATAAAACCAAGAAGATGAATTCTGGTGGGATATCGGTGATCTTGTGGTAGCATAACAGCGTGGTTATGCTGACATATCGGTGGTGTTGTGGTTGCATATCAGTGTGGCTATGCTGACATATTGGTGGTGTTCTATGGGGATATCAGTATCGTTCTGGTGTGATATCAGTGTGGCTGTGGTGGGATATTCCACACCTCCGATTAACGCGGCTGGCTACGTACGGTGCGAAATAAGTTCAAACATGCGTACATACACATCGGCGATGTGTCCGGTGGGTTATCAGTCGGCGGCCTGCGAGCGTTAACGTCCGCGCGTCCGCGTGCGACGCACGGACACAGACGTTCCGGGACGCTGCCGCGTGAAGACAAATCAGAGGAACATGCAGCAATAAAACTTGACGTCCGTTTAAAAAATAAAAAATAAAAACCCCAACGCTAACGTGAACAGTAAACGGCAATGATACGGCACGAGTGAAAACGACGGCAGCAAATGCAAGGGCGGCGACGAGCGCTGCAGTGTGAGCGTCGGACCGAAAGGCGGCGGCGGCGGCCACACTCAAGCGGAGAGAGAAGACTTGAAGCTCTACACGAACGGGGATGATAAAACGAGCGGCCGCCACTGGCCCATCGCCAAGTGTTGTAGTGTGCGAGCCCTCGGCAAGTTTGTGTACAATCCGAGGAAGTTCCTTCTCCTCGTGTCGAGCCGGAGGGGGGGGGCGAAGATAATCGCGTGGTTCCCACTCGTGTTGTTGTCATCAATCTCAAATATTTTATTTTTATTTTATCAGGATAGACCCACCTGAGCTATGTAACTCTTTGTCAGAAGCGACCTGGCGATCACGAATGATAGCTCGACGAAGTGGCTTATCACCATGTGGACATTCATTGCAGCCAATTGGTCTAAACGCTTGTTGATCTAAACGTGGAGGGAAAACAAAGAACGGACCGGAGAAAAGTCCACGCGACCACGGAGAGAACAATGCAAACTCCAAATATACAGCAGGCGTCAGGGTCCGGGATCGAACTCACAACCTCCTGTATACCAGGCGAGGTAGTTAACATCTCGCCACCGTGGCGTCATTAGGCGATGTTAGATGCCCTGCCGCCCCCAGCCGCCCCTTCGTGAGACTCGAGATATTTCACGGCTACGTAGAATAAAATATTTATATTTCCATGCGTCGCAATTCCACCAACCTGCCAGTTCAAAGGTATAAATCAAGAGGCACAGGGCTCAGGCACACACACACAAACTAATCATACTCAAGAGGAGAGTTCAGTCTTGAGAATAAAAGTCAAACAAATGAAAGGGGAAATACACGGGGCCCTTCAAAAGATTAAATGGTGCAAAAGAAAATACGAACTCCCGGCCATTAAGTTCGAAAAGCAATGCTCTAACGCAATTGAGAGCTGTTCAGTTTGGCTTATCGCCTACTCTAATATAGGCCATATGCTTTTAAAAACATTTGTATAAAAAAAAACACCTTCAAAAGCTTTCCGGTCTAACTTGCGCATCTTCATGACGCACAGCTATTCTCTTAATCCACATTCAATCGACCCAACACAGATCACAAATTCCACTTTCCTGTACACATCCTACACCTTCTCTCGTCTCAAATCTCCCCGCGAGCTTCCCCGCCCCCTGCCATCGTCTTCCAGTCATTTTGTATCTACATCGTCGCACACTTCTGGCACAAAAACAAGAAAAAAACCCAAACACAAAAGGAAAAAGTCCTGTACACATCGACGGCAGCGCAGAAACTGTGTGGACAGCGACACTGCCATCTGCTCAGAGCACCACACTGAAACACGCTGCATCCTCTCTCTGTGCCAACTGCCACAATCTGTGACCCAATTTGGACAAAGCTCAGAGTTAACAAAATTGCATCAAACGCAGCACACACACGCGGACACGCGCGCACGCACACGCGCGCGTCTTTTTTGTTGTTGTTGTTGTCGTTTCACTCGGCCGCCGACTCAACCTCGTGCAGGAGCTTGTAACGGACCTGGGGAAGGCCGGGAGTGAGTAAGAGATCGGGGTTGGTCAAGGTTTCCCCAAACCGAGCGACCGCTTCGGAGAGAAGGAGGGCCCCCCCCTCCCCTCAACGGACAGCGTAGGGGAGAATCTCCCCCAAGTGCACCTGACTTCGCCGGGGAGCGCCTACAGGAGGGGGCAGACTGAGCCACAGGACGATCGCCGCCAAGCTCAAATCCCGACCTCGCCAGCGCGCACGGGACCGGCGCGATCAAAGCAGGGCGGGGGGCATCCACGGTGCCTTCGAACCGCCATCCACGTTTGGCCGCAAGGGGCACGTAGGTAGGCACGAGGGTTAAACGCGCGCACGCACGTACGTGGGTACGGGCGCAGGTGTACGGGGGGGGGAGGGGCAGGCGTGAAAGTCGAGCGCCAGGGCTCAACGTGGGGGCGAGGACGTCGCCATCGGCGCTCGAGGCGGGGGACGAAACACGGGGAGCAGCGCGAAGCACACAAAAAACAACGCCGCAGGGGCAGATGCGCGACCGTCACTGTAAGGCATCTCACGGGCGCGCCACCCTCGAGGCCCTCCCCCACACACAGTCACCGTTAGCCGCGTCCCACCAGAGTGTTTCGATCAATAAAAACTTAGAAAAAAAACGATAATAATTTGGCTTTTTTTTTTCGCGGCCGGCTGGGAAGTTTTTTTTTTCTCTTGCCGGCTTGCGGTGATTTACAGCGCGCCCGGCGTGCAGTGCAGCGTGAAACGTTCCGAGTGCGCGCGTCACACAGAGAGCACCGTCATTATGGGGGCAGGGGTGAGGGGGGATGAGTGGGGGTCAGGGGTTTGTGGGCCGGTGGGTGGGTGTGGGTTTGTACAATCCGTTTTTTTTCATTTCTTCTTGCCGAACAGGCTGAAGCGCTTCTCCTTGTCCTTCTCGCGCTTGCCGGGGCTGGCGTCGCCGGCGGCGCTCACGGCCGTCGCAGGCAGCGTCTGCGCCCGTGCCACGTCGCCTGCACCGTCGCCGCCGCCAGCGCCGCCGCCGGCGCCGCCACTCGCCTCCGCCGGCACCCCGACGATGGCGGTGCTCACGCTGTTGATCCAGCCGTTCATCTCGTCCTGCAATCGCACAAGAGGCAGAGGACACCCCGCACCCCCACGCCAACCGCGTGGCCTTGAACAGACTGTCAAGTGCGGTTAGCGATCACCTGCCCATAATGGTGGACATCTGTGAAAAAGAGCTTCATAGCTCATCGGATTTCCTCCAGTATCAATGAATATTCTGATTCTGTACGGCCAACACCGCACTCGAGACCGTGGTGTGGCCTGCACCGCGCCCGACCACCTCCCTTTGTCTACCCAGTGGCGATGTTTACACGTCGCAACACGTACTCATCTAGGGCTGAGTTGGCCTAGGGGAGGCCCAGAATAGGTTGAGATATTCGTCATTGGCGTTGGTGGCCATGAGTGGGAACCGAAACTGGGTCGCCGGGTTCGTAGCGCAGCACGCTAACCACTACCGCTCCCCACGAATGTGGACATACCCACAAGCCCACATTCACGCACACGGATATGTGCACACAAACACACGGACACAGAGACATTCAAATTTGTACACAGACACGACCAGATGTGTACACATACATACATACATGCAAAGACGAACAAACGTCCACACACACTCACACATACGCACGCTAACACCGTACTGATGTCGCCGTGGTGCCAATGCCAGCCTTGCTGCAAAGCGGCACTACGTGGCATTCCAAAAGCCAAATTATAGGAGGTCACATGACATACCTAAGCATTATGCGTGGTAAAGTCTTGCCATCAAAAGGCAATAGGACAAGTCCAGGTAACATACGTAGTGACATTGAATGAGTCACTGGAGCGCGTGCCGCTGGGAGATTTGTGGACAATGGGATTAGGGGTAGCAGCCCGTTCTACCAGTTGCACCTGTGGGCAAGGCACGGAGCCTTCTGGGGGATCCAGAGGGCTGCGAGGCCGTGGGCGGTGCCTGGCCACGTTCGGGAGGATAAAAGGCGAGCTCCGACTCACAGTCGGGGCTGCTGCGATCTGGAATGGAACTCGTCGTCGTGATTTTCGCCCTCTTCAAGCTGTGGGTCTGGCAGCATGTTGGCTGTCCCGACCCGGTGTGTGGTTATCCCCTAAGGCTGTGAGTGCCTCCTACTAGTGTCTGTGAATTATCACGCTACACGTGTGTGGAGTGCCAAAGGCTCATTGACTGCACATCACAGGAGAGACCCAGGTGCTTTGGGTTAAGTTGGGGCTCGGCAACCAAAATAACAAGAGCCATTTTTTTTTCGAATTCGGTCAAATAAAATCAATATTTCAAGAGCCGCGATGCACGTGGTGAATAAGAAGACGGTGCTCCTTAAGAAATAACGTCAGGAAGCAGGCCTTAAAGAGGCGCACGAGGCTCCGAAGCCGCAGATTACCGACCCCCTGGGTTAAGTGTTGAGGAGCTGCTGCATAGATACACCTCGGTAGTCATATCCGCCGCCATAACAATTATAATCGTGATAATCTAAACTTGCAACGCACCGCCGCAGCGGCACAGTCTACGCTCGCCCTCTAAGCGGGAGAACGACCCCGAGGCACAGGGAACCACAGACGAGCGGGAAGGGGCAGCAGCAGCAGCCACGCGAGGAGCCGGCGCCACCAACTATTTCCCATGCTCTGCAGTCCTCTATATATGTGAGGACATTTGTCAGCAATTCAACGGGCGTGTATGCATGTGGGAACGAAACCGGAGCGTCCTGGAAAAAAAATTATGCGTGGAGGGGGCATCGTGCCGTTTGTAAGTTTGAACCCAACCATCGGTATGATCCACACTTTACCTGTAAGGGCAACAACGAGTGTGCAACATCTTGGGACCAGTAACATTTGTTTAAATATGACTCGAAAGGCCAACCAGTGAAAACTAGAATACGGATATGTAAAAAAAAAGTAAAGCTCGCATCAACAACATGTAAGCAATATGAACTTACATCATCCTTGGCTTGGAACAGGAATTCATTTCCATCCTCGAGCCTGCGAGTGACAATAACACGTGCATTCGTTACTTCGCCAGCCGTGTGCGTGTTTCACCATCCTTCCTTCCTCGGTCTCTCTCGTCGCCCATTGAACCACGTGATTAGAGATACTCGTGTGGTGCTCGTGTGCACAATGCGAGCCCTGGACATTGTCAGGAAATTCCACGTTTCTATGACAGGCAACCCAGTTAAGTCTTGAACACGTTCTGGACGGTAGGTGGCAAGGAGGAATACAAGTGATGAGGAATTTCTATGAATTGAAATTTAACTCAATAATTTATTTACAAAAAGGTTCTCGTGTAGCCACTGTCCAGTATCATTTGCTCAGACTGGTTCACGCTGTTAGCCAAAGTGTAACATTAGCATGCAACTAAAGCAGCTTTTGGCTAGCCATCAAACAAAAACGGTCACTGCATGGCGGCTTTCAGATGCGCTTCTGCGACATATTAAGAAGCCACTGGAGCTATGCACTTTAAAAAATATATTGAAAACTATTTTTTATATAACTGCTTTTTGTGTTTAGTTTGCTGTCCTTCCCCCGCACCTCCAATTAGCACGGTTGGCTATGTACAGTGTTAAAGAAGTTCAACATCTTATCTTAATGTGATTTATATAGCACCTTACAGAGAATGTTATCCATACATATAACTAAATCAACCCTAAATAATCAATGCTTGAGGTGGCCAGGTAGCTCGAAGGAGGTCGGAGCCAGCACTGCCGAGATCCTGGCTTCGAAGGCAGGTTTTTGTAGCCGCCCGTGATTAAACCGAGTTGTAAACTGAGTCGATGGCTTCAGCCCGGTCACCAACAACTTGCACGCGCAAAACAAAAATAAAATAATAACATTCAATCCTCTTTGCGGCAGCGTTATGGAACGCACAGCCAATGCAGCGTCGCAGACAACGTTCGCTTGATCCAACCGTGAGACTGACAACAGGGCTGTGGGCAGGTGACGTCGTTACCGCCACTCAGTGGTGAACGGCGATCGTTGTTGTCGTTGTTGTCGTTGTTGTCGTTGTTGTGATGTGGCCCGGCGGTAACGCGTTCGCCGCTTTTGTTTTTCGGAGGGTTTGCAGTATCAAATCCGGCGGGCTGCCCTGGTTATTATCACTGTGGGTGTATTCACCGTAAAAATACGTCGCCGCCGCTTGACGGTGGACGATAGCAGACGTTCCAGATCGCCAGACGTCATTCGAACAGAGTAAGCCAAGTGCGTGCCGGCGTCGTGGCTAGCCAGGAGGCCGTCTCGTGGCCAGCAGACCTCGACATTGGCATTTAGCTCCTGAGCTTATTGCTGCCATCATGCGCAAGAACAGAATGGCCGAAGTTGTAACTTGCTGACCCGCCCCTTACTGGACACCTGGGAAAAATAACTTAGTAGCTCATCGGATTCCCCCTGTCTACATTTTAAAACATTCTCATCCTGAAAGTTTGTCAAATTTGAAGGAATTACACCCGAATTGGGATTACACATGGCAGCAGCGGCAGCAGTAGCAGCGGCGGCAGCGGCGGCAGCAGCGGCAGCAGCGGTGGCAGCAGCGGCGGCAGCAGCGGCAGCAGCAGCAGCGATAGCGGCGGCGGCGGTGGCAGCAGCGGCGGCGGCGACAGCAGCGGCAGCAGCAGCGGCGGCAGCAGCAGCAGCGGCAGCAGCGACATTGCCCCCGACGGTTAAACTGCCGCAGACCATGCTTGCGAGACACGGCAGCGCCGTCCTATGTGACGGCGGTAGCCCCAGCGCGCTCGATCGTCGTGCGTGTGTCCAGGTTACCCAGCCCGTGGGCCCGTGGGGCCGGGCGGCACTCACCGCAGCTTGAAGACATGCTTGCGCTTCTTGTAGTCGGATGCCACCTCGCAGGAGGAGCCCGACAGAGGTAGGGGGATCTCGCTGTGAAACGTGACCCCCGTGCTGGCGCTCTTGGGGTCCTTGTAGAAAGCGATCTGGCCGGTGCTCAGCACGCAGTACACGTTGTTCCATGACCTGTGGGACGGGGTCAGGGGCGCCGCGGTGGCTATGAGATGTTATCTCCCTCGCCTGCTATGCAGGAGGTCGTGGGTTCGATCCCGACCCTGTGTATTTGGACTTTGCACACTCGACCCGTGGTGATCGCGTGGATTATTTGGAGTTTTCCCTCCACGTTTATAAAACATCCGTTTAGATTGTGCTGCCACTATGAATTCCCACGTGCGATGATGATGATGATGATGATATAAGCCACTTCGATGATGAGCTATCAAGTGTGGCCAGGTAGTCTCTGAAAAAGAACTAATAGCTCAGTGGGCTTTATCTGGTAAATAAAATAGTAAAAATCAAAAGTGAGGGTTAGGATGACATTCGTGTCTCATCCAGAGACTGGATTCAAATTGATTAAGTCCGTTTCAACTCGATGCCGGTATTAGTTGTCTTTAATGTAACATGAAAACCCATGAGAGACGGGCCACCGCTGGAAGGCTACCCTCTCTCGCATCAGAAACGTCAACAGACCGATATGTACATCTTCATCATGAACGGAAGATTAAAGACGCAGGCCACAGGAGTGTGATTGTGGCCATGCAACCAAAGCTATGGGCCACTGTAGTAAACCACTGTAGTCTGCGCTCATCCAATGGAGGAGGAACACAATCCATGAACTCTCTCACCAGACGTCATTCGAGTAGAGAAATCGAAGCGTGTGCAGGCATCATGACTAGCCACAAAGCCCTTTCGTGGCTAGCAGACCTCGACATTGACATTTAAACAAAGCTAAACTATTTTACTTTTACCAGGTAAGGCCCACTGAGCTATATAGCTCTTTTTCATAAGCAACCTGGCCACAAATGATAGCTCAACGCTTATCATGTGAAAATGTATAGCCGCCAAACATTCTAAACGCATGCTTCTAAATGTGGAGGACCCGGAGAAAAATCCATGACCATCATGCGCAAGGATAGAAGAGAAGCCAGAGACGTGGAGATGGTAGTTGGTGGATCATGCAAAAGTGGAAAAATTATAATTATTAGCTGCCTTGAAGTGTCTCACTCATGCCACTGACTGGTAGAAGGACTTTGACTGGAGGAAGCTCTCGTGATATTTTTGGCCTTTGAAGAGGTGGGAGCATCCGCCGCAGGTGAACTGGCTTTCCACGAAGCGTGGTGTAACCTTTTACCAGTGGCAAAATATAATAGTAGGTTTTTACCCTTTTAACTGGTACAAAACTGACACCTTTATTCAAGGCATCATGTTTGCAATGACCACAACACAAGTAGTCAAAAAAGCAAAAGGGTAAAAACCTACTATTATATTTTGCCACTGGTAAAAGAGATCTCATAG
>CM025636.2:9850240-9862611 GCA_014621495.2 Entosphenus tridentatus
AACTAAGAATATGAATCCTTGCAGTCACGAAAGCTTCAAATCTAGAATTAAGTTCAAAGTAGACACATACAATGTCAGAGACGCGGAGCTGGCAAACACTGCTCTCCTGCATTGGAAACCGGCTTTCAGCCACCCGCGATTAAATCTGGGTCTCAAACGTAACGAGTGGATGGTCTCAAGCTGAAGTCGGCCTGCTAGACCCATATAGTCCAGCCCACGGCATCACACACACACACACGCACAAAGACGAAGATCCTCCTGTATAGCCTTAACGGACTGTCGGGGCAAGCGCTGTTAGTGAGCAGCACCTATGGGAGCTTGCTACAAAACCCCTCGGAGGGGTGGGGGGTGGCCAACACCACACCCGCACCAGTGGCGATGCAAACACACCGCACCCGGTACTCATTTGAGGCTGAGTCGACCTAGGGGAGGCCCAGGACCGGTTTCAGATAATCGTCGCTGGTGTTGGTGGCCGTGAGCGGGAATCGGACTCAAGTAGCCGAGGTCGCAGCTCAGCGCGCTAATCGCTACACCACCGCACACCACGCGTACCTATACACACATACGCACGCGCACACACATTCACACACACAAAGATCCCCTGTATAGCCTGAACAAACTGTTGGGGCAAGTGGTGTTAGCGAGCACTTATAAAGGCTGGCCCAGCATACGAAAAGGTGGGTGGCCAGCACCACGCCCGGCTGCCTTTGTCTCCCCAGTGGCGATGTTTACACACCGCACAAGGTACTCATTTGAGGCTGAGTCGACTTCAGGGAGGCCCAGGACCGGTTCAAATAAACATCACTGAGGTTGGCCGTGAGCGGGAATCGAACTCGGGCTGCCGGGTTCGTAGCGCAGCGCGCTAACCGCTACACCACCGCTCCCCTCACACACACACGCACACGCACACACGCGCACGCACCTGCGAGCCGAGCGTCTGGATGTCGTGCTCGAAGGCGGCGTGCACGCGCTGGAGGCTCTCCACCGAGTGCTGGTCGCGGCCCAGGTCGTCCGACAGCTGCTGGTGCTTCTCGGTGACGCGGCCGAGCACCTCGCGCGCCTGCTGCAGGAAGCGGTGCAGCTCGAACGACGCCGCCAGCACCTGCGGCGCAGGACGGCGTTTTATATATTTGACGTGGAGAGACGGAGGTGCGAAAGAGACGTGTCGCGTCTGATTAATCATGTCCTTGTCGAGTTATTCACGGCTTGGGCCAGTAACCCAACGTTGGTGCCACTGCTTTTCACATCTGCCAGTACAATTTTTTATATTTTTTAAAAAAATATATTTAGTATTTTTTTTTTTACGATTTTTTATTTCGTACAATTTTTTCTTTTACCAGGTAAGGCCCACTGAACTGCATGGCCCTCTTTCAGCAGCGACCTGGCCACAAACGATAGCGCAACAAAGTGGCGCTATCATCGCGTGGAAATTTATAGCAGCAAAATACTCGTATTTTTAAATGTGGGGGGAAAACCGCCGTGTACCGGCCCATTTCTACTGCTGCAAAAGGCGTTAAACGATGATCGTCTCGGTTCATCTCAGTCCTTTAGCAATCTATTTGCAGAAATATAAACACCCACCATTTATAACTCCTGAAACTATTTTCATTTTACCAGCTAAGGCTCACTGAGCTATGTAGCTCTTTTTCAGAAGCGACTTGGCCACAAGTGACAGCCCAACGAAGTGGCTTGTCACGTGGGAATTTATAACAGCTAAATACTCTAATTATGGAGGGAAAAACTGGAGGACCCGGAAAAAATTCCACGCAACCACGGGGAGAGAGAGACACGCAAACTCCCTATATACAACAGGCGTCAGGGTCGGAATGGAACCCACGACCTCCTGTATACAAGGCGAGGTTGTCGACATCTCGCCACCGCGGTGCTCTTGTAAGCGCACAGTATCACGGGGAGTGGAGGGAGGGAGCAAGGATGTGCGTGGGCGTTTGTTGTTATACCGTTGCTTAGGACAGGCACCAACAGCCCAGATTACCAAGCGCCCAGTCACAAACGGTTCTACGTAAGGCACGACAGCCAAAAGTTTGTAGGTTTATTGAACTGAGTGAGGTTTCATAAGCACTTGGGAAAAAAAGAGATGGGAGAGAATTCCAAAGTGGAGCAGTGAGAAGAAACGGACAGAGAAGGGTCGTGACTTGCAGTGTGATGAGTGGGTGAGTGAGTGAGTGAGTGGATGGGTGAGTGGGTGGGTGAGTGAGTGAGCGGATGGGTGAGTGGGTGAGTTGGTGAGTAGTTGGGTGAGTGAGTGCCTGAGTGAGTGGGTGAGGAAATGAGTGAATTGTTCAGTGTGTGAGTGAGTTAGGGGGCATGTGGTTGTGACCTGCAGTGGTTGAACACAGTGTGATGGATGGGACGAAACCGTCAGTGTCTCGTAGCCCAAGTACTCAACATGTTTGAAGGGAATCAACGAGCGAACTTCAAAGGATTAGCAGCCATGGTAGGTGGCAATACAAGAGTGATTGGGAGGAGACTGCCCACCGACAATGGGTGAATGAATCCATCACGGCTCAATAAATCGTCCTCACTGCCCTACCGCAGCGCATCGTACCTGAGTGCGAGTGTCGATGAGCTCCAGGAGGTCGGCCCACGCCTCGTTGAGGCCGTCCTTCCAATCGGCGATGGAGGCGGCGTCGGGGTGGCCGCCGTCGATCATCTCGTCCACCATCTCGTTGGCGGCCTGCACGCGCTCCTGGCCGACGAGCACCGTGTCGCGCGCGAACACGCGGAAGCGGTCCTGCAGCATCTGTCCCGGGGGGAACGCGCGCGCGCACACACACGCAACGCAACATTACTTTTAGCAGGTAAGGCCCACCGAGCTGTACAGCCCTTGTTCAGAAGCGACTTGGCTGTCACGAACGATAGCCCGACGGAGTGGCTTATCACGTGGAGATTTACAGCGGCCAAATACTCTGAAGGCGTGTCGATTCTAGATGTGGAGGGAGACACCCCGGAGGACCCGGAGAAAAATCCACGCGGCCACAGGGAGAGGGGCATGCAAACTCCAAATCAAAAGATAGATGAAGAGTTGGCCGGACGGTGGAGGTTACGCTGCTGCACGGGGCCTGTAACCCAGCACTGTGGAGGCAGCGGGGGTTGGTGGAGATCATTGTGCGAATGTTGTGAAACTCCCTTCTATACATGTGGGCATCGTGTACCCTGGGGTCACCAGGAGAAGGCGGTACAGCGACTGGACTAATCTGTACGGGAATGAAGTGTTGCCCCCCCATGTGTGGGTGAGTGTGCGTGTGTTTGGGGAGCGGTGCAGCAGCGGTTAGCACGCTGCTCCGCAAACCCAGCGAACCGAGTTCGATTCCCGTTCTCGGCTATCAGCAGTGGCGATTATCCAGTTTAGTCCTGGGCGTACCCTAGGTCGCCTCAGCTTCAAGTGAATACCAGGGGCAGTGTATAGACTTCGCCACTTGGGGGACAAAGGCAGCCGGGTGTGGTGCTGACCACCCATTCCCTCGTGTAAGCGTGCATGCCTTCATTGGTGCTTGCTAACAGCATTTGCCCCAACAGTCTGCTCAGGCTATACGGGGGGAATCGTTGCCTTTGAGCGCTGACCGCCCACCCCCTCGCGTGCCGTACCGGCCGCCATGGGTGCTCTCTAACAGCACTTGCCGCAAAAGTCAGTTAAAGCCATACGGGCGATCTTTGCCTTCGCACGCTCGCATGAGCGGAGCGGCGGGCGAGCCTCACCGTCACGTGGTCGTAGTCCTGGCCGAGCTCGTGCGAGCCGGCCACCACCTCGCGCTCGGCGATCCACTGCTCCAGGTCGTCCACCTCGTGGTTGAGCACGAACAGCTTCTGCCACTCCTCCAGGCGGCCGCGCCGCTCCTCCGCCAGGTCCTTGAGGCCCGCGTACAGCCGGTCCACTTGCGACTGCCGCAGGCCGATTCGCTCGCTGGCCGCGCCGACGCCGGAGAGGGGGGGAGGGCGACGGGAGGGTCGCGTCGTCAAAGGGCGCGTCGATTATTCGAGCGGAGAAACATCAATTGTCTCACCGGATCCCGCGTGCAATTGCGCGTGTGTGTGCATGAATAAATGGCGGTGGTGTGCCGGCCCCGAGTGTGATTCCCACTCATGGCCAACACCATTGAGGAATATCTTAACCAGTCCAGGGCCTCCCCTAGGTCGACTCAGCCTCAAATGAGTACCTGCTGCTGTGTGTAAACATCACCACTGGGGGATGCAAAGGTGGCCGGGCGTGGGGCTGACCACCCACCCCCTCGTGTGCCGTGCCGGCCTTCATAGGTGCTCGCTAACAGCACTTGCCCCAACAGCCCGTTAAGGCTGCACGGGGAATCTTTGAATAAATAAATAAATATACATTGGCACCGAGTGGCGATGCCACTGCACCCCTGCGTGCAATGCTGAGGTGGCCAGGTATGTATGTTGAACTTCTTTCGCACCGTACATCGTCATGCATGTGTAGAGACACTAAGAGTAGGAGGCACTCTGTTGATTAACACGGCCTTAACAGTTCACACTTTAGTAACTACAGTTCCCAGTCAGGACAGCTGGCAGGCTGCCTGACTGGTGACGCCGAGACAGTGAAGACTGCAGCAGCAGCACGACGGGACCCCCCCACTCCACACGACAGCCCCGAGCTCCCCTCCCGGAGCCCCTCTTATACTGCCAGCGTGGCCTGCTGGCTCCGCCCCCGGCCACGCCCCCTTCTGGAACCAATAGCGGGTTCTCGACGTGTCCCTTCCATGACCCTTCCCCTAGATCCCTCTCTGGTCTATCACGTGACCTGCTGTCAGTCAGGGCTGCTGCAGCTGCAGATCCACTTCCCTGCCAGCAGCCAACGCTATGGTGCTAAGTCACCCAATCTATATCGCTACACATGCTAATCGGAGGTGCAGGGGAAGGACAACAAACTAAACACGTCAATCAGTTTGTTCAATCTAGATTTAAAAGTGCGTTGCTCCAGTGGTTTCCTAATATCGTTCCAGACGGCCGCAGAAGCGCATCTGAAAGCGGGCGATGCAGCAATGGAAAGCCAAAAGCCGCTGCTGCTGCAATTATTACCAGAATTTGCGTGACTGTTTATGCTCCTTGACGGGAAGTGTTTATCGATTGCGTTACCCACAATGCAATTCTCCGTGAGATCGTGAAACGAGTTGTCGACACTGTCTCGGTGGGCGGCGTGCCAGGCTTGTGCCCCCCCCCCCACCCCCTCCCTCCCCCCACCCCCCAACTCCTACCTCTCGGGGTGCCCGTCGGAAATGAGTCTCCGCGAGATCTCCGACAGCTGGTGCACGTTCTCTGCGTAGTCCTCCACGGCCTGCTCCAGGTTCTGGTGCTTCTTGAGCATGGCCACGGCGCTCTGCTCGTCCTGCTCTCTCACACGAGGCACCGCGCGGACGACGGCCCCGGCACGTGAGCCATCTCCTAGCCAGAGGCATCGGGAAGACGCCCTCCCTCAGGTGCTCGACCGCACGTTAGGGTGGCAAGAGGTTAAAACTAAACCATTTTAATTCCAACAGGTAAGGGCAACTGAGCGGCAGTTCAACCGCCACGCAATAGATAGTGGTGGTGGCATCTACGTCTGCAGAACATGAAGAACTAGTGGCATCTACATCTACAGGAGATCATACAACTTAGTGTCCATGCCATCCAACATGTTTGGAATCGACAGGAGTAAAGTTGGACTTACGAACAATTGGACTTACAAACAGACCTCTGGAACCTAACTCGTTCGTAAATAGAGGAGACCCTGTAGCTCTTTTTCAGAAGCGACCTGGCCACAAATGATAGCTCAACGAAGTGGTTTATCAAGTTGAAATTCATAGCAGCCAATGAGCTTTCGGCACTCCTCACATGTTACTGGACCTGTCCTGTTGCCTTTTGATGGCAAGACTTAACTACCCATAATGCTTAGGTATGTCATGTGACCTCCTATAATTGGGCTTTTGGAACTCCACAAAGTGTCGCTTTGCAGCAAACCCGGCACAGACACTGTGGTGACATCACTGCGGTGTGTGTGAAGCTATTATTATAATTAACTCGCTCCACCCCGATACAGCTGCTTTAATCTCACCACGCAGGCGGACATGAGGATTGCAACAGAGGCTCTTAACGGCACCACTGACACGGCCATTGTGATCCGGCCCCTATAAGCTGCCCCAACTCAATGAAACATTTGACTCTGGGGGTTTAAAAAAAAAAACTGCCAAATCTCTCCCCGTCCTCACCTTGGCCTTCTCGTCGCCCATCATGTACAGCTCCTGCTCGCTCATCCACGCCTCCGCCTCGGCCGCGTCGAAGTAGTACTGCTGCGCCTGCAGGGCCTCCTGCAGGCGGCCCTGCCGCCGCTCGGCCTCCGTCGCCAGCCTGGCCCAGAGGTCGCGCAGCGTGCCGATGCGCTCGCGCACCTCGGCCGCGTCGGGGCCGCCGTCCGCCGCCAGCCGCTCCCCGCGCTCGCACACGTCGTGCACCCACGGCTCGTGGCCCTGCATCTCCTTCTGCCGGGTCGGGCGCGTCCCGCCGGCAACGATGGGGGGGGGGGGGAGATACGCGCGGTCAGGTACGCCGCTGCGATGTCTCCACCCCCCCCACCGCCGCCGACCCATCGAGGAGATACCTGTCAGAGGATCTGACGCGGCAGTGAGCTGGCGTCCCCTTGTTCTGGAGGCACTGGACGGAACTTAGCTGCTTTAGTTTAGTTTGTTGTCCTTCCCCGCACCTCCGATTAGCGCGGTTGGCTACGTACGGTGCGAAAGAGGTTCAACATACGTACATGCAGAGCTATGTATGTTGAACTTCTTCAAGATATTTTCATACATACGGTGCGAAAGAAGTTCAACATACATACAGATTTATGTATGTCCAGTGAATTTCTTCTGCAACGTACGTAGCCAACCGCACTAATCGGAGGTGCAATGCCCCAAGAGAGGGGGCAGCTACCTCCTCCGTGGGTGGGGGATGAAGGAGTCACGCGATTGTGAGCGCGCGAGCCATCGCGGAGAGCGCACAATAGCGACAGGAACTAGGCCTAGGCCACCACGCTGCTACGAACGTGAACGCCAAAACACAAGGCGGGGGGGGGGGGAGAGCGGGTGCCATCCATTTACGCACGTGAACTGTGACCAAAACAATTCATCTTGACCTGGTACAGTCCGGTGGGCTAGGTGAACAGTAAATACGTCACCTTTGTCGCCCCCCCCCCCCCCCCCACCCGAGTTTTATCTCGATCGCGTTATCGGCATCGCGTCTTCATGAGCCGGAGAGTCCATCGCAAACGGTGAATCCCCTTCATGTTAGAGAACAGCCCACGGAAGTGGATATCACAGAGCTACCTTTGAAATCCCTTCAAGTGATGCTCTGATCCAGCCAATAGAGGGCAGCACTTTCCCACCTGCTCTGCACGTGAAAAGTACCGTCCGTCGCATGTCAAAGCAATATTTACTTTTCCCGAGCTGGAATTGAGCCAAATGGAAGTGCAGAATTAAAAAAAATTGTCATAGAGTCATTGGTGACCAGGCTGAGACCATCACCTCACTGCGCTTGAGAACCTGGTTTAATCACGGGCCTGGATTCAAACCCAGGACTTCACCACTGCCAGCTTAGCGCTCTGAACCTTTGACGCACCTGTGCCACTTCAAGCAGGCCCTGATTCCAAACCTCCCCGTCGTGTAGGGAGGATGCTTGGTGTGCGCTATCGATGGCACGCGTTACCTGGTTTTTCTTCATGAGCAGCTGCACGGTCTGGAGGTTGTGCCCGTGGTCGGTCGACGACGCCAGGGGCATGTGATCATCTATCCAGAGCTGCGACGGGGCGAGGGCGAAAGACGAAGGGGGAAACGTTGCGATGAAAAACCTTCGCCAAAACAACGCCTGCGCTAGGCCCAAAACGAAGCGCCCGGGGGATTGCTAGTCAGGTGAGGAGCTTGGAGAGAGAGAGAGAATTATAGTGGAGAGACAGGAAGAGTGAGGAAGACGTGGCTCAGAGAACACAGTTAAAATCACAGACATCGTATTGCATGTGAAGGAAAGTAAACGGACTAGAAGTCTGAAAAATAAGAATAGGTTTTACCCTTTCTAGCAATACAACAGATGTTAAGATGTTCACGCACCAAATCGAAGCACTTTTCAAGGCATCAAGTCTGCATTCACCACAGGTACCTGTGGTGAACATGCAAACATGCTCTGATAATATACGTGTTGCTTTCGAAACGGTTTGGCCTACACCAGAGACAGCCTTCTTTATGGCCTAGTCTCACCACCAGTGTCAGGCCAGAAAACGCCAAAAGGCGAACAGCACAAGGACAATGCACTATCAGAGCATTTATAGCTCGGGGTGAGCAGCTACATCATGGGACCTTTTTGCCAGTATCAAAGTATAAAAGAAAGCAAATAGGTTTGTACCCTTTCTAGCAATACAACAGGAGTTGTTAAAATGTCCGAACACCAAGTAGAAACCCTTTGCAAGACATCCAACTCTGCATGAGCCACGCGGACTGGGAGTCGCTAGAAGGGACGACTGCTGGCAGTGGAGACCACCGACGGGGTGAGAGCCGCAGGGAGGGAACGCGCGCAAGCGGACGTCCACCCTTGCGGGTGGGGAACTGAAATCGTCTCGCGTGTAGCGGCGGCGAGGAGGGCTGTCGCGCCGCGCGGCTGCGAGAGACGGCGACAGCCGGACGACGGTCGGGGGGGAGAGGGGGCGATGATTACGGCTCTTCAGCGCCGTACGGTCGTCACTGGCGACGCGGGAGCGTTGCTTCACCTCTGCATAGTCTAGCATCCGTGCATCTGTTTTGCTGGAACAGATGTGTCGACCACCTCGCCTGGCAATCTAACAATGTCTTTTTGAGGGGAGACCTTCATCAAGCAGTGCTGACGATGATGATCATTGCTGACGATGATGATGATGATGATGATCGAAAAGCACATACAGTCTGTTCTCCTATAAAGCGGTAGCTGCGTTCCTAAAGAGCATCGCGTTTTGTAAAAACGGCGTTATAATTAAGAATATATTATATGGGGTAAAGCACAGTCCGCGAGAACGTGTGAGATGGGTACGCAGGCTGAACAAAGACGGAGGGCGTGTGGGTAGCATCTAGAAGCATCCAGCAGCATCCCGCTTTGTGTGATTCTACGCCGAGGCAACCGTACAACTGCTTAAGCACACTTGCATGACGCAGTTCCGTTCACTCGATCGCGTTACATCCAATCCGCGTCCACGTTATATATTAAAAAAAGCGTCCCCTAACACATTCGTCGCTTCACATATCAAATCCGCGTTCTGAAAGCACTTCATTTCGAACCGTGAACCCACTCACAATCTCGTCCTCCAGGTCGCGGTTGAACTGGTGGACCTCCTTGGATGCGAGCAGCTTGCCCTTCCTCTGCTGCAGCGGCTGCATGACCTGGTGGAGCCTCACCACCACCACGCGCTCCAGGCCGTCCGCTTCGTCCGAGCCCTGGCCCTCCTGGCGCAGCGCCGACGCCTGCGTCTGCAGCTCCTCCACCTCGCGCTTGCGCACCTCCATCTGGTTCTCGATCATCTGCCGCGGAGACCCGGAACGACGCGCACCCACACCGCACGCGGTCAGATCGAGCATCGCGGTTTCTCCCCCCCACCCCCCGGCCCCAAAGCCGACCCGGCTCGGGTCTTCTTCCTCCGTTCACCCGTCATCGAGCCAAGGTCACGCTCCCGCGCAAATGAGGCTCGTCCCGGTGGGTCACTCGAGTTCCCACCCTAGGTCGAATAAAGTGTGCCCCGGTTGTTTGGCCGTACTTCACCATTCTGGTCAGTGCGGGTTGGGAAAGAAAGAAAGGAAAAAGAGAGGTGCGGAGTGGTCTAGCGTCGGGTTCAAATATCACTGGCCGCTGATGTTCGTGCCCGTGGCCAGGAATGGACCCTGGGTTGCCGGTCTCTAACGCACTGGCCTCCTGGTTTTCTGCCTGTGCAATATCCCTTAAGGACCCTGCTGTACTCGCTCCGTGACAATATTGACGTTTCTGTTTTGTTGTTGCTACTACCTGCTGCGCTGACGCAGCACCGCGGATCTCCCGTGCAATCCGTGTAAACAAATAAAGTAAACTTAAGCAAAAAAAGTAAAGAGTCCACCTTGACTTAACTTGATCGGGAGGATCGCAGGCTGCGGAAGCCACTAGCAGGCGCTACCCCACAAAGCCGGACCCGTACGATCGTTTTGAGGACGGCGATCGATTTCTCTCCGCTTCACGGTGGTTCGGTCACGTGGCGAAATCTGACACCGCGAGAATTACTCGCAGGAGGAGTGAAAGCTTCACCGCTATCCCCGCGCGCGCCGGGCGGGACGGCGAGGACGCGGCCTCCCACAGCCGCGTGAGCTCACCAAGTTAGCCGGGCTAAGCGACGTTGAAGTACGCGTTTGAAAATATCACGTTTTTATTTCATCGACTTGGAGTCCCATTAGCGGCACCCCAAGAATTAAGAGAACCCCCGAGGTAAAACGGACTGGTTCTCAAGAGCAACAAATGTTGCCCCGGAAATGTCTATAGGCCGACGGAATAAAAAGTTACTTTAATTTATTTCTGCGGTGAAACGGACTGGATGCCAAGCATAAACATGTATCGGCCGAGGAACAAACTTCGAAAAAAAACATTGCAAATCCATTACAGAATGGACTGAAGCCATCATCAGCTCACCCACTACACTTGTTGCCCTTCCCGAGCACCTCCGACTAGCAGAGTTGGCTACGTACGGTGCGAGAGAAGTTCAACATGCATACGTACTTGGGAACCAGCTTCACAATCCCATCGGCCGCCTGGATTCCGAACCAAAACCTCGGCCGACGGGGGTGGGAAGAGGGTGGGGGGGGGGCGGCCTTACCGAGTCCCTAGCCCCCACCTCGCCCCCACGCATCCACCTGGTGCTTCTTGAGCAGGATGTTGACGCCGGTGAGGTCCTTCCCGTACTCGTCCGACTGCGTGTGCGACTCGAGCTCGCCGATCCACTTGTCGAGGTCGGCGCAGCTCTGCGTGAACAGCTCCGCCTTGTTGGCGTCGAAGAGGCGCTGCGCCTTGGCCTGCGTGGTCGACTCGAGCTCGCGCCACAGCCGCTGCAACTCGGCGAGCTCCCGGCGCACGACGGGCTCCGTCTCGGGCTTCTCCGTCGCCAGCGCGTCGCCGTCCTGCCGCGCGGCGGAGAGAGGCACGGAGGGAGAGAGAGCGCATCCTCCGGGATTAACGAGAGCGAGCCAAGACCACGACGCGCAGCAAGCGATATTCACGCACCGCACCAGGTACGCATTTGAGGCTGAGACGATCTAGGGGAGGCCCGGGAACGGTTCAAATATTCGCCGCCACTCAATGGCAGGGCCAGGAATTTCAGGTGGGGGGGGGGGGCAATCCCTCCAGCAATGAAAAATGATAGGAGTTGTTAGTAAGGACTTGTCCCTTGCTTTTTATTCAACGCGTGTGCGGCGATGGCGCAGCCATCGATCGAAGGTCGAATTCGAACCGCGTTGTGTGATCGGCATCGCTGAAGGTGTTGATGCCTTCAGGGTGTACTGTATACGCAACTGCGCACAATTCTGTGAGTCACTTATAACCGCTTTGCCGTTACTTATTGCCAATTATGGACTCAGACTATTATCCTATCATCTCATAGAGTCCCTGGCACGTAATAATATGCTACACAGTGGCAGTGGGGGTCGCAAAATGCTGCTTTATTACTAATAAACCCCAATAATCCGATCGAAATTAGGGATTTCGATGGGATCATTGGGAGCGCACGTGCCACCCCCGCCCCCCCACAGTGCCGCCACTATCATCGGTCGGGAGCGGAAGTCGAACTCGGGCGGCCGGGGTTCGTATCGAAGTGAGCTAACCACCCCCAAGCACCAACACTACCGCTCGCACACAGGTGAACGTGCGCTCGCGAGCACACCCGGACGAGCGCGAGCGCCACGCGGCGCACGAACCTTCTTGATCTTCTCCAGCCACTCCTTGTTGGAGGCCAGCTCAGCCATGAAGGCCTGGTGCTTGAGCCACTTGGAGTGGAGGTTCCTGGCCTCGTCGTACGACGTGTCCTGCGCTGTCAGCATCTTCTCGTTCACCCAGAACGTCAGCTGTGGCGACGACCACGCACACGCACACCGGAGCAGCGGGGTGAGTGGGCGAGCGGGTCGGAGGCAGGGGGGAAGAGGAGGCGAGTGGAAGAGCAGGTGAGTGGGTGATGTGAGTGAGTGAGTAGGGGATGTGAGTGAGTGGGTGAGTGAGTAGGTGAGTGGGTGAGTAAGTGGGTGAGTGGATGAGTGGGTGAGTGAGTGGGTGAGTGAGTGGACAATGTGAGTGAGTAGGTGAGTGGATGAGTAAGTGGGTGAGTGGATGAGTGGGTGGGTGAGTGGGTGAGT
>CM025636.2:9887611-9905359 GCA_014621495.2 Entosphenus tridentatus
TTTTTTAAATGAAAAAACCATCAAATGTAACACTTGCCACCCATGAAGAACCACAGTGCTTGCAGGTGCCTGGCATTTGCTGTTTGAAGGGTAGGTGATGTTAGTGGGTGGAGGGAGCAGCAGGGACCATGCAGGACCGCTGGTTCAACTATCACTCGTCACTGATGGCTGTGAATCGAACCAAGGTTGGTGGGCTCATATCCACGATGCGGTGATACGAAATGCAGCGCGATTTCCTGGCCTCTAGGATCTGCCATCAATTAGCGCCGTTTTGGGAACAATTGGGTCTAAATTCAAAAAGATCGTTATAGCGAATTCTCGTAGGAAGAACGCTCGTTAAACGAGACAACCCTGGAAAGCGTATGTTGTGCTTGGTGCGTGCGTGTATGTGTTTGGGGAGTGGTAGTGCAGTGGTCAGCGCGCTGCGCTACGAACCCAGAGACCCGAGTTCGATTCCCGCTCACGGCCAACACCAGTGACGAATATCTGAACTGGTCCTGGGCCTGCCCTAGTTCGACTCAGTCTCGAATGAGTACCTGGTGCGGTGTGTAAACATCGCCACTGGGGAGGCAAAGGCGGCCCGGGCGTGGTGCTGGCCACCCACCCCCTCGTGTGCCGTGCCGGCCTTCATAGGTGCTCGCTAACAGCACATTTCCCCAACCAGTCTGTTAAGGCTATACGGGGGGGACCTTTGTCTTCGTGGATGAGTAGCCAAGCTTACTTGGGCGGCTTCTCCACCGTGCGGTAGGTGTTGAAGGCCTGCAGCTGCTGCTGCACTCCCGTCAGGGAGTTGACGAACTTGCGATTGTTGAGCACCATGATGGTCTGCTCGATCCACTGCAGCAGCTCGGAGGCCAGCGACTCGTACTTGGTGATCATCTTGTCCGTCTCGATGGCGTTGTCCAAAACCTTTGCGGGTCAGACGCCGGTCAACGTGCAGGGCATTTGTAAATTATGGGGGATGGGGAGGGGGGGAATTAAAAACTATTTTTTACTATACAAGATAAGGCCCACTGAGCTATATAGCTCTCTTTCAGAAGCGACCTGTGCAAATCACAAATGAAAGCTCAACAAAGTTGCTCATCATGTGGAAATGTATGGCTGTCAAATACTCTAAACGCGTGTTTCAAAATGTGGAGGGAAAAAACTGGAGGACCCGGAAAAAAATCCACGTGACCGAGGGGAGAGAGAACACGCAAACTTCAAATATACAACAGGCGTCAGGGTCGGGATCTAACTCACGCGCTCCTGCATACCAGGCGAGGGAGTCAACATCTCGCCACCGTGGCGCCCTAATAATAACAGCAACAGTTTCAACTTGTGATGCACAGCCACAGTATCCACTCGCTCTCATAGACAGGAGGAAACGCAGACGGGCAGAAAGGCAGCAGCAGCAGCCACGCGGTAGGCTGCCGCTACATTTTCTTACAATAAATAAGTAGGTCCCACCGGTGTTAGCTACATCCTGGAATCAAACTCAAATCAACGGGGGGGGGCACATGTGGCATTGCGCAAACCACTGTGCCACCGCTCCCCACGTTGGCTTCACTCGTATGGCAAGAAATATCGGCATATACGATATTCATAGGGTTTCAGATGCAGTAGTAGGAGTCTTACACAGGTTTTGTGGATACATAAGAGGTTTTTTGGGTTAGATCGCGTAAATATAAGTGTGTTGTTAAACCATCACCACCCGACACAGCCAATCGGCACACCCGTGTGTTGGAGAGTCAACCAAAAACATTTTCCATTCGAGTACGACGTTACACATTAATATTTACGCGATCTAACGCAAAAAAAACACCCTCTTACGCATAATACTGGTCGATAAAAGCCTACGTGTTAAACTCGAATTAATGAGTGTTTACACGTGGAGGGGAAACGGGACACTCCCTCCCGATACGTTCCATTCATTGGCTACCACATTCTGATGAGCCCCCCCCCTCTCCTCCCCCCTCAACTTGCTTTTAAGGGCTTACATCTTGAATCCTTGCCTCACTTGATGCAGCAAATCTGGCTGTGACGGTCCCACCTGATGACGGAGACTTGTGTTGCCTCCGAAACGTCGTGATTTTTATTGTTTTATTTTTATTAATTTCATTTTTTACCTACGTGACTTTACCGAAAGAACTAAGAGTACTGAGTCAACACTCTATCCCACACAGATGGAACAGATGGAGCCCGCATCTTGCTCTACCGCCTACTCCTGGTAAGCCACGGTATGGCGCCTTCTCGCTGCCCACGCTGCCGTTTCGGTGCGCGCACAGAGAGCACATGGCACAATGTATCACAATATCCAACTTCCACAATGTGTACCAGATACCATTCAGATACATGGTGCCACACAAATCGTGCGGAGATTCATCCCCGTTGGCAGATGGGTCACGGGGCAAGAGTGTGTCCAATCGGGTGGCATCACGTGGGCCGCAGCGTGAAAACATCGGGTAATACCACACATAGCGTTGGCATTGGATAGAGGAAAATTAGCAATTGTCAGGCCCGCAACATGCGTGTGTGTTTGGTGAAACTCTTTCACACCGTACGAAGCCAACCGTGCGAATCGGAGGTGCGAGAATCGGTACTCCTGGCATGAGAGTACAATACACACTGAATACTGTTAGGTCTGGTCTTCATAGGTTGTCACCAATACGCTCCGCATTGGTGGTATCTCAACTGGAGTGTGTCGGTGACCACAATGTACACTCCGACTGATTCACCTCCAATATCGCTCAGTTTCACAGGCTGTATATTTGGAGTTTGCATGTTCTTCCTCTGGTCGTGTGGATTTTTCTCCGGGTCCTCCGGTTTTCCCTCCAGATTTATAAACGTGCGTTTGGAATATTTGGATGCTGTAAATTTCCACGCGATAGGCCGCTTCGTTGGGCTATCATTTGTGGCCAGGTCGCTTCTGAAAAAGGGGCTCACCTGGTAAAATAAAAAATAGCTTATAGTTTAGTTTTCTCTTTAGAATGTCCTTTGCTCACCTTGCCAATGCGTTTGCCCTCGACGGCCAGGGCCTTCATCTTGGAGAAGTAGTGGTAGAAGGTGACGACATAGGTGATGATGGACTTCTCGTCCGGTTGGTCCACGTTGATATCTGTGGGACATTGTCGTCATCGTCAGCGTCAGCAGCAGCAGCAGCAGCAGCATTAGCCTCAGCAGCAGCAGCTGCACAGCAGCAGCAGCAGCATCGTCACAATCAGCTTCATACAAGTGGTGACGATGATGACAGTCGTGAAAATGTGTTAAGATCATTGCTTACGGTGGTACAAGTGGTGGCACCTTTAGCTGAAAGGTTACGATGATAATGATAATGCTGCTGCCCCTCCTACTACTGCAACTGATGATTATAATGTATTTACCGACAATGCTGTTGCGGCTACTGCTCCTACTACTAATGATAAAGATGTTATTCCTGCCAATACTAATGTTACTACGCCTGATGACGATGATGACAGTTGCTTTAATGGCACTGCTGCTCCTACCACTGCTTCTATTCTTGCTGCTGATGCTAACACCTTTACTGCTCTTACAACTACTGATGATGATATTTAATATTTTATCGCAGTAAACATGCAAACTTTGGGCTAATGCGATGTCACGTTGGACCAACATTGGCTCAACGTTGTTTGACGTTGACCCAACGTTGGTGAACGGTGAACCAACTTTGGTGCAAAGTTCGCCTAACATTGACCCAACACTGCAGCAACGTTGGTTGACGTCGGACCGATGTCGACCCAGTGTTTGCACGTTCATGTTGCTCCAACGTTAAGTCAATGTTCGACCGACATTGACCCAACGTCAGCACGTCTACTGAGAAGTATGACACTGGCGAGTGAACAAGTTGCCCGGGAGCGCTCCGGGGATCGTCATCGCCCCCCCCCCCGATACCTTCGGGATCGAGCAGCTTGGTGAGCCCCAGCTTCTGCTCGGCGAGGTTGAAGGCATTCTGCAGGTTGTGGTGAGCGTTGGACTTCTTGAGCCGCTCGTAGTCAATCAGATCGGGCCTGCGAGGGGGGGGGGGGAATCGTCAGCGCTGTAGGATCTCTCGCTCCCAACAAAGAGCTCCGCTCGCTCGTTTCTGTTTCATTTGTGGACGATTACCAACTCTCCATACCGCTCAAGCGGGCGCATTCTCTACACGCAACACATCCACTGAATTTCGATTTAAAGCTTTCGTGACTGCAGGGATTGATCTTCTTGGTTCTTTCGGTAAAGTCACGTAGAAGGGAAATAATAAAATAATGAAAATAAAACATAATAAAATACAATTCTCACGACGTTTCGGCCACAACGCAAACAGCCGTCCTCAGGTGAAGAACAGGTCTGTCCCTTCTACGTAACTTTACCGAAAGAACCAAGAAGATCCACTGCATTGTTCACGAGCCACCGTCCGTACCTGCCCGTGGAGTCAATCCCATGTCCATTAGTCACTTCACTGCATTGTCAAGACGGCTCTTTTGGTGTGAATCTCCCAAGAAAGAGTGCCCCACTGCTAAGCAGGCAAACAATTACTCGAAACCATTCGATTTTTAGTCATCTCTATGTCCACAAGTAATCCACTCCATTGCACACAATCAACTATGCACCCCACTTGCGTTATATCTATGATCGACAAGTAATTCCTCTGCGTTGCAGACAAACAACTCTCCATGCCGCTGACACCATCACAAATTTCTCTCGATATAAGAACCCCACTACCACTCTCATATTGATTAACTGTGACGAACCCAACCAGTAATATGTGCTGCATGTTTTCAAATTAAGGTAATCCACTGTAATGTATATGACTACATTAACTCCCCCTCTGATCTTCGCACCTGATAGGTGCATGGTGATGACATCGCCTTACTTTATTTAAGACCGGAAGCAGGAGGACATCTTCAGAATTCTGGCAAATCACCTGATGAAGCTGGTTGTAATCACCAGTGAAACATCGTACTACTCAAATTGTAAATGTTGTGGGTTTACTCTCCAACACACCGGTGTTGCTGAAGCAGTAAATAATTGGCACGTTTTGTTCACGTGACAACCCTTACTAATTGGCTGTGTCGGGTGGTGGTGGGTTAACGACAAATTAATATTTACGCGATCTATCCGATCTCATATCCATAAGAAGGACAGTCTGTTGAACAATAAAACCTCTCGAGCAATCACGTCACAGTGTAAACCTTTATACACAAGAAACCCCACTCGATGGTAGACACATTAGTTGGCCACGCTGTTACACATTGGCAGCGGTGCACAAGCACAAACAACCAAAATGAAAAGCTCACGCTAGTGAATAACACTGCCTTAGAATGAACTATGCATAATCGGCGAGTGTTGAGCCTTTCACTCCGAGACGATCAACTCTCAATTGCGCTGGAGTAAACATCCCGTCGACCTCGTGTCGATGGCCTGTAACCCATTTAGCCAAGACTGTGGGCGAGCCCGATGGCGCGTACTCACGTTACCAAGCTATAGGCGCGTTCTAACCTTTCAGCCGCTTCCTCAATAATCACCCGTATGAAGTACATGTGATTATTGCTGGCTCCAGTCGCCCACACACACACACACGCAATCAACCACCCACCCACGCGTGCAAGGTAATTCATTTTAAATCGCGCACTCAACTTTTCGTGAGACACTGGACCCCTAACCCGAATGCCCCCACCCCCTGTCCTCCTCAGCCAGAATGACGCATTGCAATTACAATCCGGATTTATACGGCTTTTATAAACAACCGCATTTCGCGATCCTGCATGATTGTCAATGTTCCCCACAAGAAGATGCGATTTAGTTTTACACGCAGGAGGCTTTCGCGACCAATGTTATCCATATTAGAGTTTTTTTGTGTTAGATCGCGTAAATATAAATGTGTCGTTAAACCCGCCACCACCCGACACAGCCAAATAGTAAGGTGTGTCACGTAAACAGAACGTGCCAGTTCGTCACTAGTGCAGCACACCGGTGTGTTGGAGAGTAAACCCACAACATTTTACAATCTGAGTGCGACTTTTCGCCAGTAATTACAACCAGCATCATCAGGCAACAGCCAGAAGTGTGGAGAAATCCCCCTCCTGTTTCGGTAAATGTGATGTCGTCACTTGTGAGCCAATCAGGTGCGAAGGCCAGAGGTGGGGGATACAATCATAGTGGTCGCAAAAGTGGTCACCAGAAAATATGCTTAAATTAAATTCTCAAGTGGCCCCATGACACGAAGTGCAATCTCCAACTCGAATTGTCCACTCCGTCTCTCGTGCTATGATTAAGGGGCCATTGCCCGAAACGTCGCCTGTTGTATGCTCTTCGTTGTAAAGGCACACAGGATTGTCGACGAATGTGTCATTTTTTTACTAACCATAATAGCAGTCGAGTTATTACACAGGATTGCAGATACATTCCGAGTTGTATTATCATAATTATTGAGACACGGGTGATGCTGCGATGAAACTAATAGCTCAGTGGGCTTTACCTGTTAAGATAAAAAATAGCGGAGTTTTATTTGTCTATTTTTTCAAGTGATTTGTTTACCTTTCCTATACTTTGCACTCCTATCGTGTGTTTGTAATGTTTGTTTTTGTCACGATCCGACCCCGTGTCCCGTGACTCGACATCTGCGCAAAAAGCGCTTTACAGCTCATCCGATCCCTTCTGTATAAATATCCCGACGATTCTGATGTGGAGCGTGCGGGGGACGACGACGACGCACCGGTGCTTGTGGATGAGCGCGTTGAAGGCCAGGCCGTCCCTCCAGCTCGTGCTGAAGTTGTGGATGTTCACGTTGGGGTACCTGCGGGGCGAGACAACGGCGGTCGCGTCAACGGCACCACCCTCAACAGCGGCACCGCTCCGTCGCCAACCTGCACGCTTTCACCGTTGGCAAAAACAAAACGCGCCGAGCCGCTGATCCATCCACCATCCTCCACTTTCCCCCCCATCCACGTTTCAATAATTCCAGGACAGCCCTGCTGAGGTTCATGAGCGTCCTGCCCAGGAAATTTGGCCAAGCCCTTGTGGATTCTTCTCGTGTGGGGGAAGACACGCAGAGTACCAGAGGAAAAACCTCGTTCACAAGGAGGGGAATCTGTCAATCTGCTCTGCACTGTGCATATCAACATTTTCGCTTTCTCCCATGTATGTATGTTGAACTTCTTTTGCACCGTACATCGCCAACCGCGCTAATTGGAGGTGCAGGGGAAGGACAACGAACTAAACACAAAAAGCAGTTCTAAAGAAATTAGTTTTCAATCTAAATTAGTGCATAGCTCCAGTGGCTTCTTAATCGGTAGGAGGAGCATTCCAGACGGCCGCAGAAAGACATCTGAAAGCGAGCAATGCGGTAACCATCTTTGTTCAATGGTTAGCCATGCTCAAATATCATTGTCTGATATCAATCATCGCGACACCAATTCATCGATGTCCTTTCTTTGAAAGCGAAATAGCTCAGCTGAGATTCCTCACTAATGCTGATCCATCCACCGTCCTTGATCCCAAGTATTGTAAGTGCCATGAAATAATAGTAATAAAATAATAAAGTACATTACAGTAAAGCCTCACCGAGTACCAATCTAAGTCCTTACGTACTGCTCAAAAGGACTTTGGGAATGTGTAGAAATCAAAAGCACTCACTATATTTGTCATTAAGCGCTAATTTAATTGTTCGTTCTTTTTTAAATACATAATTGGAATTTGTTAGCAGTTTTAACCATGTCATGTTTTCATGCACAATTGTTTTTGTGTTAGAACACAACGGATGACCTGTCCACCACCTGACGTAGTAAAAAAAAAATAATTGTCACGCGATGTACAAGCATTTAGCAATGCGCCAATTAATAGTGCATCAGCTCACTGGAAAGTTGAAATACAATTCTCACAACCAATACTCAGCAGCAATAAGCTATGACATCTCACTTGAATCTAATTGATTTAGTTCTGCAAGGTGGTGAAGGGCTTTACAAGCGTAAATCTGGCCTCACAATGACGTGGTCCTAACCCAGAGATCAACTGTGAGTCATAACATTGGCTGCATAAACCCACGTGTTCAAATGTTTATTCACATAACAAAAACATAGATAAAAAGAAATCTTAAGATGAGGTCCCAGCCGCACCAGTGCTCGGTACAGCACTGAACCCCCTCCACCCCCCCCGTGACCCTTATGAAAACGACGGGAGTACGGCATGTACTTTAGGAAGAGCTCCTGCATAATTTAAATGAGAAGCGTCAAGTACACTGGGCGCATGGCTCACGAGGGTGTGGCACGCAGAATATTCCACAGCTCCGAGGGAGCGGCTGCATAGCAGTCGGGCGGGAGGGGGCAATGTTCACGGGCGTAAATCCAAACGTATAACCCCCCCCCCCACACATCTTCTCTAAACACCTCAAACACAAATATGATGATGATTTTAATCAAAATCAGCAGCAGCAAAGAAGGCGTTCGTCTTGTCTACTGAGGCCACACTGCCAGGGAAGAGCTGAGAGCTCACGAGGGAGAGGGGGCGGAGAGATTACATCTACCCCCTCACAAAGAATACATTCCCTCCAAAAAATAAAAATTCGGGACAGAGCATGTGTGTGTGTGGGGGTTTTTTCATTCCACAGGATGCAGCTGCTGAGAAGAATTGGCTGGCAATGACTCAGTCTGGCAGAGATGCCTTCTGGCAATTATTGTGCCGGCTTAATCGCCCTCCGAACAAACCGTGCCCGCCAAATTCTCTGGAATGCGATTGCGAACAAAGCTTTTCCTGGGTCGCTTGAGGATTCAGGCACTGTACGTGGGGGCAGCGAGGCTTACTTGGGTCGGGGCTGTGTGAGCATTGAATTCCTCCCAAATTATTTTGCGCGAAGATGAAAGGCCTTCGTACGCATTAATGTTTTTGATGGATGTTCACTGATATTTTAACCGCCGCAAAGTAAAATGCATTTTGGAGGACTTTAAACACTCTCATTCTATGAGGCCTCAACGACTCGGGTCTGGGGACGGCCTTTTGCGGCATGGATCTGTGTAGGAAGCTTGGATAATTGCTGCTCGAGACATCCGTGTGTGAAAGGACGGTGGAGTGCCTACAGAAAATCCATAGATGTGAGTGCAGAAACACTCAGAATTCTAACACAGCCAAGTCAGCAACCTACTTTCTCCATCGCATCCTATAGCCACTTTATCAACCGTCGCAGATGAGAGTCTAGCAAACTTGGTACTCAGCAACACCCAATAACACTAACCTTGACCCTAACCTTGACCCTAACATCAACCATAAGCATAACACGAACCCCAATCCTGACTTTGAGTGGGTATTTGCAAGTGTGTGTGCTTGTGTATATGTGCCACTGTGTGTTTGTGTTTACCTGTGTTGCTGAATTAAGTGGGGAGCGGTACTGCAGTGGTCAGCACGTTACGCTACGAACCCGGCGACCCGAGTTCAACTCCCGCTCACGACGAAAAACAGTGGCAAATATATGAATCGGTGCTGGGCCTCCCCTAGGTCGACTCAACCTTACAAGAGTACCTGGTGCAATGTGTAAAACATCAGCACTGGGGAGACTACAGCAGCCAGGCGTGGTGTTGGCCACCCACCCCATCGTGTGCGGCTCGCTAACAGCACTTGCCCCAACATTCTGTTAAAGCTACACAGAGGATCTTTGCCTTTTTTGCTGAATATTTGGCACATTTGCCACAACAGCCGGCAAAATATCAGATGTCTTGCGAGGGCCTGACGCTGTTGATCATGCGGAGATTGGGCCCTCAGCTGCAGATGCCACCAGGCCATGGAAGTTGGTCACGTGCCCGCTTACCCGGCCGTTTTCATCTGACACCACAGCAGCAGAGCGTCCTTGGCCGACTTGGTCTCTCTGTTGTCCTCGGTCTCAACGTGAATGTCCTGGATCTGTTCCCACAAAGCCAGGCAAACCATCATCCCACTTAGCAGTCGATACGCAAGTCACAAACAAACTCCTCGTGAAAGAGCCGACAACGTAGAAGATACCTGGCTTCGATCTTCCGCGAAGCTTCCGGCGCACAACCCGCACACAAACCATGGCAGCAGAAAACGGTTACTTGAAGCGCACGTGGACAATTAAACAACTCTCCGATGTGCCACTGTGGACACCCAGAACAGACCGTGGGACGTGTTACGACTCCATGTCCGATTCACAAATACAAAGGAGGCGTCATCACTATCATACGCTCTGCTACTCCTGATACCAATATCTGGCTAAAACACCTCAATGTAAAATTACAGTTGTTGCTCTCCATCAACATCAGCCATATGAAGAAGAATAAGTTAAAATATCGAAGGCTTTGCACAGCTTCTTGAGTTTCAATCGCATTTAGATGATTTTTTAAATGTTCTTCAATAAAACAAATTGTTAAACGTGTGCCGATCGCTCTCCACCATACCGACGTGCTGAAGCAACAATATATTTACACGTTTGTTGACGTGACGACTGTGTTCGTTTATTTGGCTGTGTTGGATGGAGGAGGGTGTATGACACACATTGGTATCTCCGCTCACGCAGTGATCTGACCCAAAATTATAAATGACGGGTCTTGCTTTGAAGTGACTTACATTGCGCTGTAAAGGCTAACTATGAAAAGTCTATCAATTTCTTTTCTCTCTCTCTCTATCGTCGAACAAGCAAATTGAGACGGCAAAATTCAAGAAAACTTATTTTTAAATTGTTCAGTGTTTTGGGAGTAACGTCAGAAGGCGACATGCGCGGTCCGTTGTCCGATGATGTCGTCCGTCCGTCCACGTTCTCTGAGGCCATCGCCACCATCCGCGGCCTGCTCCCCCCGCTTCAACGTCAGCGGACGAAGCGACGGCCGGGAACAGTCTCAACTTGCTCGTTCGCAACCACGGGTGCGAAAATAGCGCGGCCACGTGACGTGTGAAGGACGCGTGTGTGCAGGAAAGAGGAGGAGGAGGAGGCATGTTAGGAAGACCTGGAAGCGGAGGATGATGGTCCAGATGAGGCCCAGGATGAGGCGGTGATTGCCGTCCACGATGTCGTGTGAACCCATGTTCTCCAGGTGGACCTTCTGCTCCTTGAGGAACTGCAGGGACTTGTCCACGTTCTCCAGGCAGTGGATCCGCATCTTGCCCTTGGTCGGCTTCGGCTAAAGTTCCGTGACAAAGACGAAAGATCCCCCCCCGTCCCGTATAGCCTTAACAACAAAAGTTTTGGGGGTAAGTGCTGTGAGCGAGCACCTGCCTGTGAAGGCCGTCACGGCACACGAGGGGGGTGGGTGGCCAGGACCACGCCCGAACGCCTTTGTCTCTCGAGTTGCGATTTTTACACTTTTTTATTTTACCAGCTAAGGCCCACTGAGCTATTAGCTGATTTTTTTCAGAAGCGACATGCCCAGAAATGGTAGCTCAACGAAGTGGCTAATTACGTGGACATTGATAGCAGCAACCAAATACTCTCAACGCGTGTTTATAAACGTGGAGGGAAAAACCGGAAGACCCGGAGAAAAATCTATGTGACCATGGGGGAGAGAGACACGCAAACTACAAATATACATGCGCCAGGGTCGGGATGGAACCCACGACCTCCTGTATACCAGGTGAGGTATACAGGTCACTGCATCCGGGTACTCATTTGAAGCCACGTCGACCTAGGAGAGGCCTAGGATCGGTTCAGATAATCGTCACTGGTGTTGGCGTTGTGTTCATAGCGCAATACGTTCACCGCTGCAATACTGCTCCCCATGATACAACCACGATCACCAACACCGTCATCATCACTATCATGATCATCATCGCTAAATTATTATCAACATCATCATTACATTATCATGAAACACCAAGAAACATTATCTTCACTGTTATCAATATCAGGGTGACGATTGTTTTCTACTTTATCACCAATACTGCTATTTTAGAGATGGTCGTTGGAATTTTCAACATCACCAATCTAATCATGAGGATCCATCATCAACATCAATGCCTTCATGAACACCGTTATGAACCTACATATGTATATTAATGTTGTTGAAGTGGATTTGAATGCGGTTTACACACACGAGCTGTAGCTTTTATAATTTTTGAGTTACCGTATAAGAATACATTGTACTCGGTGATAAAAAAAACAAAGGTAATGTCAATTTTTTATCCAGGAAAATCTCACCGAGTCTCAAGACGTTATCACGAGAGTGCTCGCAACAAATACAGCTCAAGCCTTTCCACCCTTTGTTGGATCATCAGTGAGCCGAGCACAGACTACAGAGTACCACGTGAAAAGGAAGAGTGGTGTGTGTATGGGTAATGAACCCCCGAAAGTTAACCTGTGGTATTATGATTACTGTTAACGCCATGCCGATGGTGGTTATCATAAACTAAACTATAAACCAAACTATTTTTATTTTACCAGAACCAAGCTGGCCACAAATGATAGCTCAACGAAGTAGCTTATCATGTCGAAATGTATAGCAGCGAAATACTCTAAACGCATGTTTCTAAATCTGGAAGGAAAAGCCGGAGGACCCGGAGAAAAATCCACACGACCACGGGGAGAACATGCAGACTCCAAATACACAGGCGTCAGAGTCAGGATCGAACCCATGACCTCCTGTACATCAGGCGAGAGAGTTAACATCTCTCCACCGTCGCCATAGTTAAGTAGCGCAATTGCTGGGTTTCCAATTCCCTTTCATCAGTTGAGTAAAATGTTTTTTAGTCGGACAAAGCTCTTTGGAAAATGTCCTTCCCAAAAAGATCTGTCACGATTACAAACAGATTATTTTTTCTATGTATGTACGTAGAACTTGTTTTGCACCGTACGTAGCCAACTGCACGAATCGGAGGTGCGGGAAATTGGAGGTTCCGGTATACGAAAAAATTAACCCGTAAAAACAAAGTTTTTCACTATAAATCCTTTATATGCGTGGCGTCTAGAGTCCTCTCGTCCTCTGGCTTGAGATGGCTGCCACCTATGGGTCAGATGATTGCATGCCAGAATTAAGCAATTGGTAATTAAATATAATATTTTTGTCCTAAAAAGTGTAAAATTTTGGAAAAACATTTTCATGAACATTAATTGTCACGCACAACGAGTCTGTGTGCAAAATGTCAGCTCGATTGGATCACGGGAAGTGGGTTAAAAAACGACCGAAAGATTTGCACGGTCGTAAGCAAGCAAGCGCGCAAGTGAACTTAATATAAAGGATTTAAAAAATAAAATACAAAATACCATTCGGACGAATTGACTGGACATTTTTTTTTTAATAAGCTACGCGTGACAGATTCTACCCAATTACAAAATAAAAAATTACGTGCGGGGGCTTAAGAGGGGCGAGGGCACCGTTGGTTGGGGGCGCTGCGCTACGAACGGGGGGGGGGGGGCCCCGGCACCCCAACCCCGGTTTCACGGTTCACGGCAAACAAATCGCTCGACCCTTCACCAACGCACACTGACCAGCGTGGGGAAGTATGGTCAAACAACGGCCAAAAAAAACGCCGACGCGGCGTGGACAGGTGTTCATCGGCAAGCGGTGGACGATGATTATTATTGTTGTTGTCGTTGTTCCAATCGCGACGTTGTTGCGAAAACGGCGAACGTCGCCGCCACACGCACGGCGGCAAGCCAGCGGCAGCCGGTCAAAAGAGGAAACATTCCACGATGGAAAACGGCAAGTTAGCCAACTTACATGAACAACAACAGACACAAACAACACATGTAACATGTATACTCAAATAAGCGGGAGTTGTTCCTTGATTGGGCTTATTTTTAGTCCGCACGAGTCCACCGTCGAGATTTATTAACGCTGAAAGGCATTTATTTTAACAAAGGCGGGCGGGGGGTGAATGCAGTGATGTTAGGTTGACTGGCCTTGACACCAGCACAATGAAGCACCACTTATAACAACATCCCAATGGGATTTGTAACTTCCAGACAAATAGTTATATTGCCACGACGAATGTTTAGTTCTTCTACGGCATGCAATATTGTCGATGTAGTCATGGGTAACGGCTACGAACCATCTCTTTTCTGCCAGGCAATTTCTCTCTTTTTTTAAGCAGATAATTTACCCTTTCCAAGAACAGGCTCTGTGCGAAGATGGCTTATCATTGCAGACCACAACCCTGCACAAGAGTGGTACGTTCCGAATTCCCCCCCCCCCCTCATGCCCTACAAGTTGGTGCCGAACCGTTTGGAATGTTCCAATTCATAGATAAGTTCAGAGGGGGGGGAAGGAGTGAAAATTGCTCACACAATTTGAACTATATGACATCAACTCCACGTGGTCCTCTACCCCTCCTCTCTGCGCGTGTCCAACGGATGACAGTTTGGAAATCATCTTATCTGGGAAAATGTGGCAACGTCGATCGCTATCTCGAACGATGGAGAAATCGGTTACTCAGTAAAACCAACCAAAGGGGCGCAGCAGTAGGGCCTTGAGAAAGCCCTTCGTCAGACACGCAGACACTCGTACCAAACAGCGGGCTTCATTAAAACACAAGGGAACCCCCCCCCCCCACTCCCTGCACTACACTGACAGTTACGCCACAGTAATCCACGATTCACTGCCACCGACCGATATGGAAGAGAAAAACAGTGGCAGCAATGGTTTTTATCCCGGCAGAAAATGACAATCCGAAGAAAAAGTCACCACCCCGAGAGTTGTTCGGGGAATGTATTACCCCGTCGATGTTTGTGTTACTGGGGGCTAATGTGTCGTTGGTCACTCGTTAATGTTTGAACGCGAGAGTTGCGCAGCGATTAAAGACTTTAAAAGGTATCTGGCATGAAAGCAAAGCCGTAAAAAAAATTAAACTCATTTAGAAGAATCCATCATGGACCGTGTAGTATGAATCTTAAAAAAAACATGCATCCACACGCGCACAAAAAAAAGATAATCTAAACATGATTTCACAGAGTCTGCATCGATTTAAAAAAAAGCACATTTTGAATGTCATTCTTGAAATGTCAGCTTTTCAATTTCTCTTAGAAGTGTACATTTTTTTTTAAATGTTCAATTCATTAAACCAGACACAGGACTCAATGTCCCGCGAGGGTGCGATTCAAAAACCACACACATTGTTCTGCTCTCAAGGTGACCTACGAGAAAATGGCAGGACATAGTGATAAGAAAACCCCAAAACATTTAACCAAAATGTGTATCCATTTAACAGAGTGCCACGAGCAGCATACTGATTAAGTGAAGCCACACAGCTGGTGGCGAACCCAAAACTAAACTAAACTATATTATTGGTTCTTTTGGTAAAGTCACGTAGAAGGGAAACAATAAAATAATAAAAAATATAAAACAATAAAATTCTCACGACGTTTCGACTGCAACACTAGCAATCATCATCAGGTGTGAAATCCACAGCAAGACAATTTGAAAACTAAACTAGTTTTTATTTTACCAGGTAAGGCACAATGAGCCGTGTGGCTCTTTTTCAGAAGCGACCTGGCGATCACAAATGACAGCGCAACAAAGTGGCTTATCACGTGGAAATTTATAGCAGCCAAATACTCTAAATGCATGTTTCTCAATGTGGAAGGAAAAACCGGAGGACCCGGAGATAAAATCCATGCGTCCACCGGTAGAAAGACTACGCAAACTCCAAACATACAGGCACCGGGTTCGGGATCGAACCCACAACCTCCTCCCATACCAGGCGAGGGAGTTAACATCTCGCCACCGTGGCGAGGAAAGAAAGACGTTCCCTCGGCGTGCACCACATTTCACGAGCGGTGGCTAAACACGTCCAACACAAATACATCTGGGGAAGAAAATAAAGGCCGGGAAGTTTATGCGATGCAAGGGAGAGGGTAGTGAAAGGGCCACATGCCAGGTAGAGAGGTCAGAGGGGGCACGGGAGAGGGATTTTAAACTCGCCTGCTACGGAAGGCCGCTCGTTTATTTAAGGGACGATGGGAGGAGAACGCCGATATTGATGTCTGCAGCATCAAATAAAAACAAGCAAAATAGAGGTCTTTGGGTTATTGGTCGTGAAAGCCTTCGTGTTAAACCAAATAAAACGAGGTTAATGGTTCGGCTTCCCAGGCTTTACTGAAGGGTCCTAAGGACGAGAGTGGAGGAGTAGGCCAAAATACCCCTGAGAGTTTCTCCAGAACTCTCTCTAGTGGAGGCCCTTCTGTCAGCAGTGGCATGAGACGGATATTGCAGGGATGCACCTTTACCGACTGAAGCGTTTCATTTCTGTCAAAAACATCAACTGCATTTATTTTTTCACTCAAGTTATTTACGTTATATCCTTTTGCCATTTTAAATGTATACAATTTGAATGCGTATTGAACATACCATTTCCCCGGGGATTGTGAGTATATACGTATGCATTCTTAAACTTCAATATTTGTTTCTGTACGTATAGCGAAATAAACCTCCCATGAGGCCACGTGCATTCCTGAGTCCTGTCCTGTTAGCGAGCACCTATTGAGGCAGGGGCGGTGTGCTCAGCACCAAGCAATGCGTAGACCCCCTGAGGTGTACACCATGCAGTCGTAAATTCATTTCAGTCTGAGTTGATATAAAAAGAGGCCCATGCTGGGTTTTCATCGTAGCCACTACTGATGTTTATCTCCATATATATAAAAGGCAAAGATGTGAATATGTGTGTCTGTTCAAAATGTTTAGCGTACTTCCCGACATGCAACAAACTGGAAATTTGCCATGTGGGTACTTTCCAGACTGTACACCATGCACAAATTATTAAAATATACTTCTTGGGGGGGAGCTCAATAATGCATCGATTTTTTGCATGGCAAGTGAGCTGTGACGTCAAATCTGTCACGTGACCCGCGCATGTGGAAGCGTAACGCATTGTAGTGTAGCGGGTAGCGCTACGCGCTACGAACCCGGCGACCCGAGTTCGATTCCCGCTCACGGCCACCACCGGTGACGATTATTTCAACCGCTCCTAGGTCGACTCAGCCTCAAACGAGTAATTCATGTGGTGTGTGAACATCGCCGCTGGGGAGACAAAGGCGGCCGGGCGTGGTGGATCCAAGTCCCGGGCGAAGCCAGGTAGTACAGCTAGTACTGTATATGGCTTTGCATTCAAGTCTGAAAACTGTGTTGTTCGGAAAAATGGAAGGAACCAGAAAGAGAGGAAAACCTAACAGAGGATGTCTTGACGGATACGAGCGATTGGTGCCGGAAAGATGTGGCACTGCTTTAGCACATTGGCACAAGACAGAGGAAAGTGAAAATAAAACACTCTTAGTTCTTTCGGTAAAGTCACGTAGGTAAAAAATACAATTAAAATTAATAAAAATAAATAAAAATATTTAATTTATATGAATTTTAATTTCATTTTATTTGTATTAATTTTAATTTCATTTTTTACCTACGTGACTCTACCGAAAGAACTAAGAGTATGAATCCTTGCAGTCACGAAAGCTTCAAATCTAGAATGAAAATAAAATGACGAGCTGTGCAGTGGACCACGACGGGCTCTCTGCCCATGTATCGTGCGTGATGATCCAAGTCGGCCTCCATGGAGGAGGCTCGTGAAGGATGCTACTGGGCAGTCGGAGGCGGCTAAAATGCAGCAAGTTGGCACAGTGGGGGGGAACAGCTGGTGGGTCTGCCAGCCGTCTCAGTCGGTCAGCCCATATCAGCGAGCCTTCGACACTTCACGTGGCCTCAAAGTGCACCTGGTCTAGCACTGGTGCCGTGGTGACGTCACTGCCACTTGGTGGCGAATGGCGGTTGTTGTTGCTGCAGTGGGGTGAGTGGGTGAGTAAGTGAGTGAGTGGATGAGTGAGTGGGTGAGTGAGTAGGTGAGTGAGTG
>CM025636.2:9905369-9920405 GCA_014621495.2 Entosphenus tridentatus
TGGATGAGTGAGTGGGTGAGTGAGTAGGTGAGTGAGTGGATGAGTGACTGGGTGAGGGAGTGGGTGAGTGAGTGGGTGAGTGAGTGGGTGAGTGAGTGGGTGAGTGAGTGAATGGGTGAGTGAGTGGATGAGTGAGTGGGTGAGTGAGTGGATGAGTGAGTGGGTGAGTGAGTAGATGAGTGAGTGGGTGAGTGAGTGGGTGAGTGAGTGGGTGAGTGAATAGGTGAGTGAGTAGATGAGTGAGTGGGTGAGTGAGTGGGTGAGTGATTGAGTAGATGAGTGAGTGGGTGAGTGAGTGAGTGGGTGAGTGAGTGGATGAGTGAGTGGGTGAGTGAGTGAGTGGGTTAGTGAGGGGGTTAGCGAGTGTGTTGTTGTGACCCGCAGTGTGGTGGTGGTGGTTAAAGACGGTTGTGGTGGATGAGACGAGACTATCAGTGTGGTAGTCCAGGTCTTCACCGCGGGTGGAGGAATCCACGTTCAGAGTCCATGGGAAGAGTAACAAACGGTAGTGTGATCATAACCACACCCTTTGTGAGATTTTGTTGCTAACACACCATAGCAGGTGCTAACTTAACACTGAGTCAACCTAGGCGAGGGTCAGAACAAGTTCTGATACCACTTGTCACTGCTAGTCAAGGCTAGGAATGCAACTCAGACCACAGAGATCACGAGGCTGTGTGCTTATCAATCTGCCATAGCTGTAGGTGGGGATCGAACTCGGGTCGCCGGGTTGTTGCGAGCGCCGTTAGCGAGCGCCTATTAAGGCCGGCACGGCACACGAGGGCTTGGGTGGCCAGCAGCACGGCCGGTCGCCTTTGTCTCCTCAGTTCTGATATTGTACACACTAGACCAGGTATACTCATTTACGGCTGAGTCGACCTAGAGGAGACCCAGCAGCAGTTCAGATAATCGTCAATGTTCGCCGCAAGGCAGGAGTCAAACCCGGGTTTCTGGGTTCAGAGCGTGGCGCGCTAATCGCGACGCTAACGCACCCCACACACAAAGAGACATAAAAGACAAAGATCCCCCATATAGCCTTTAACAGACTGTAGGGGCAAGTGCTGTTAGCGAGCACCTATAAAGGCCGGCACGGCACGGCACACGAGGGGGTGGGTCGCCAACACCACGCCCAGGCCGCCTTTGTCTCCCCACTGGCAATGTTTACACATCGCACCAGGTACTCATTTGAGGCTGAGTCGACCTAGGGGAGGCCCAGGACCAGTTCAGATAATCGTCACTGGTGTTTGCCGTGAGCAGGAATCGAACCCGGGTCGCCAGGCTCGTAGTGCAGTGTAGCGCTAACCGCTACTCGACACAGAGGCACGCACACGTGCACACGGCAGCTAACCGCTACTCTACACAGAGGCACGCACACGTGCACACGGCAGCTAACCGTTACACGACACAGAGGCACGCACACGTGCACACGGCAGCATGGCCCATCTCCTATCCGGATAAGTCATGCCACGGAATGCCAGCCCACTTCAAAAATACACATCTCCAAATTTATCCCATTTAAAGCATCCGCATAGTTGCAGCCACCACCCACGACAAATATAGATCCACCATCCGTAATCAAGATTTTCAGCAATGCTGACTATTCGCAGCATTAATACATTAATTTTTTTATTCCACACCCCCCGAAAAGAAATCTCCAAGGTCAATGAAAGTTAAAGAAAGAGCCACACGGCTCGGTTCCTTGGGCACGATGTACAGACATCTCGGTTCTTTCGGTAAAGTCACGTAGAAGGGAAATAATATAATTATAAAAATAAAACATAATAAAATAATTCTCACGACGTTTCGGCCACAACGCAAGCAGCCGTCCTCAGGCGAAGAACAGGTCTGTCGGAAAGACAGCGTCTGAATGGCGTCTGTGTATAGCAGTGTAGTGTATCATTCAGACGCTGTCTTCCCGACAGACCTGTTCTTCACCTGAGAACGTCTGCTTGCGTTGTGGCCGAAACGTCGTGAGAATTATTTTATTATGTTTTATTTTTATTATTTCCCTTCTACGTGACTTTACCGAAAGAACCAAGAAGATGAATCCCTGCAGTCACGAAAGCTTTAAATCGAAAGATGTACAGAGAGTTCATTGTTTCATTGTTTGATAACAACGCAACGAGGAAATAAAAAGCCAAGCATTCATTGCACGTGGATTGCGAAGCTCCTTCCAGCACGGACTTGTCTCCGGAACGGTTTACTGAGTGAAACTACTCTCTTCAACTACTTACTCTTTTTCATTTTACCAGGTTCGGGTCCCACTGAGCTACGTAGCTCTTCTTCAGAAGCGACCTGGCCATCACAAATGATAGCTCGACGAAGTGGCTCATCTATAGCGGCCAAATGCTCCAAACGCACATTTCCAAGTGGGGAGGGGAAAACTGGAGGACCCGGAGAAAAATCTACGCGACCACGGTGAGAGAGAGAGACGCTGCTGCTGGAGAGACGATGTCGCTCGGCTGGCTTGGAAACGCCTGGGAATTCCCCAGGAAGAGCTGGAGTCTGTGTATAGCAGTTGTAGTGTATAGTGTAGTGTATAGTGTAGTATAGTAGTGTATAGTGTAGTGCATAGTGTAGTGTAGTAGTGTATAGTGTAGTGTATAGTGTAGTGTATAGTGTATAGTAGTGTAGTGTATAGTGTAGTGTATAGTGTAGTGCATAGTGTAGTGTAGAAGTGTATAGTGTAGTAGTGTATAGTGTAGTAGTGTATAGTGTAGTGTAGAAGTGTATAGTAGTGTAGTGTACAGTAGTGTATAGTGTAGTAGTGTATAGTGTAGTAGTGTATAGATCGTGTATAAGAGTGTATAGTAACGTATAGTAGTGCAGTGTATAGTGTATAGTGTAGTGCATAGTGTAGTGTAGAAGTGTATAGTAGTGTATGGTGTAGTAGTGTATAGTTAGTGTATAGTGTAGTGTAGTAGTGTATAGTAGTGTAGTGTATAGTGTAGTGTATAGTGTAGTGCATAGTGTAGTGTATAGTGTATAGTAGTGTAGTGTATAGTGTAGTGCAGAGTGTAGTGTAGAAGTGTATAGTAGTATATAGTAGTGTAGTGTACAGTAGTGTATAGTGTAGTAGTGTATAGTGTAGTAGTGTATAGATAGTGAATAATGTAGTAGTGTATAGTAGTGTAGTGTATAGTAGTGTAGTATTGTATAGTTAGTGTATAACGTAGTAGTGTATAGTAGTATATAGTGTAATACTGTATAGTAGTGTAGTGTATAGTAGTGTGGTGCATAGTCGTGTATAGTGTAGTAGTGTTTAGTAGTGCATAGTGTAGTGTAGTAGTGTATACTGTAGTAGTGTATAGTAGTGTATAGTGTATAAGAGTGTATAGTAACGTATAGTAGTGCAGTGTATAGTAGTGTATAGTGTATAATAGTGTATAGTCATGTATAGTAGTGTACAACATGCGTCAGGCTTGGTGATCGAACCCACGACCTCCTGCGTACAGGGCGAGGTAGTTAACATCTGGCCACCACGGCTCCCGTGACAGAGAGGACTTTGCCGTGGCTGGCAGGGCCAGGATGGCAAAGTGGGGGTTCCCTTCAGTGATTGTTATTTTGTCTGGGCAACCCTCTTGAAAAACCCGATCAGTTTTCAACAGGGAAAGTCCCATAGAGCAACGCAACCTTCATTAGCCGAGTTTTTGTTCACACTTGGCTCATCTTTTACGAACAGAAGAGCAGATGGATAGATAGACAGACAGAAAGCGCGAATGGATCAACGCTTTCAACTTTAGTTGGAATGCATTGATAAAATATAAAACGAATGAAGGTGAATCATTCGGTGGTCCCCCCTTCTCCCTCATGGCTCCAGCCCTGCCCCGTCCCCCTTTGTCTTCCCAATGCAATGTCCCCTGATTACTTTTCAGCCCCCCAGCTTTCTGTCGCCCCCCCCCCCCGCCAACTACGACCAGGCCGCTCCCAACCCCTCCTTATCAATCCCTCTTGTTTTACTGCATCAAAACTACACCACCACTTACAATGACACAATTCTTAATTTGAAATCATTATCATCCTATGTACAATTCTATAGTTGCTGTAAAGCGCCTAGGTAAAGGCGCTATATAAATATCATTCTGCTATTGCTCTTTTTAGTTTGCACGTGGCCACCCTGCAGTGTCTTGTAACTGCCACCACTGCCAATGTTTGGGGGGCTGTGGTCACCCTTGCATCAGAATCAGAATCCTTATTTCGACTGGAGGAATCCATTGAGCCATGCATCTCTGTTTTTGTCACGGATTTCCAGTGAAACAAAGATAACAGAGCTGTTTGGCTCGATGGGTCTCACCAGCGGAAATAAAGTCCAAATTTCAGTCTCTCGGTGGACTCTGTGCATCTCTGCGTAACTCCGCGGGATCTCTGTGCAACTCGACGGATCTCCACGTAACTCTACGGAACTGCAACGGCGTTGGGCTGTCGCCGTCCTCGTAACAGAGCCGCTTTAGCCCAGCGGTGGCCACACTGGCGCCGAGTCAGGACGAACGAGCGAACGAACGAATGAACGAACGAGCGAGCGAACGACCGAACGAGCGATCGAACGAGCGAGCGAGCCGTCTCACCAGCCTCTCCCCGGACAGAACCTCGAGGAGCTTGATGAGCATGCGTCCATCGCGCAGGTCCAGGTACAGGTCGCTGATGCGGCACGAGACGCGGGCCAGGTGCGAGTTCACCCACTTGGTGAAGGTTTTCTTCTGCACGACCTCGCGCTCGTCTGGGGCAAAGGCGCAGAGAGGGCGGGGGAGGGGGGGGGCATTCGCACATCACCGTCACCGTCACCGTCGCCATAGTTTTCACCATCACCGTCGACATCATTGTCACCATCGCCCTCACCATCACCGTCGTCATCACCGTCGTTATCACCGTCCTCATCACCATCACCTTTATCGATACTGTCAGCAACATCGTCATCGTTACCTCGGTTGTTAAGCTCCCAGCGTGTTGCCCTCTTCGCGATTCGATGAATTGTTACGAAATGGAGCTCGTGAATTGATAATAAAAAAAAATCGGTTCCCATTCTACGAACCTACGTTGAACTTCTTTCGCAAAGCACGTAGCCAACCGTGATCACTGGTCAACACACTTTTTCTGGCATAAGGTTTTCCAACGGTTTCAAGGTAATTTTGGGGTGCTGATTCCAAATCTGGCATCAGTTTTTGTCTATCACATCAGGTTTTTGAGATATCAAATATTGCATTTTCAGTAAAAACTGCAGAAGAAAAATATTAAATAAATGTGGATATTTACATAAAATTATGTTATAAACACACTATCCTAAAAATACAGCACCATATTTTAAGACTGCAGCAGTCACTGACTCGCAACAACTTGCAATCATAAGTGACAGAGTTAATTTCGGGTAAAATCAATGAAAATGGGGTATGCCGATAGCATAAAAATGAGATGTGATAGAGCAAATCTGAGATCAGATTTTGAATCAGCACCCTGAAATTAGTCTAAAACAGCTGCAAAAGTCCAGGCCAGAAAAACATGTTTTTTTTTGTTGACCAGTGTAATCGGAAAACCGTGAAATGGGGCGCCCGCTATTGGCTGTGGGCTGTAAGCGAGTCGATTACGTACTCACGATGTATACGCCGTGAACGTAATCGATGTGATCGGCCATTACGCAGCACCACGCGTGTATTGCGAAGTGAATCATCGTCGCATGCTTGACGGTTCATGTTTGGCGATGATCCTGCGTCAGCAGTGGTGCACGGGCACGAATAACAAAATAACCCAACGCGTTAGGAAGGAGGGCCGTTGACCATTGCTCTAAATGTCACCGTTTGTATTTATTTTGATTCTACTACGGCCAACGTGTTATTGCTGGACATGTTAACAATTTTGTTCGCGGTTAATTTCACCACCGGTGATTATTATCAAGATAACTGGTGATGATTAGCACGCTTGGCTACGTATGGTGTGAAAGAAGTTCAACATACATACAAGATCTTATTCATAATCATATCATAATAATCATACCAACATCATTATCGTCATATCCATCGCTGTGAACAACATCGTCGTCGAAATTATGATTATTCTCATTATCGTTGTGATCAATGTTTTAATTTTAGGGGGTGGGGTGGTTGCCCCCGTTGTCTCCCTCCCCCTCGACGGGGGCCCGCCCCCCCACCTCGCGCCCCTCCCCTACGATCCCACCTCCACCAACAAACAGTCCAGAAAAGTGAGACCTCAACATGGGTGATGGGAAAACAAAGAGTGAAGCTCACGGGGCGAACCAAACCTCGGCCGTGACGGCAGCAGGGTAACGAGGAGGCGACTGACCGCTGGTGAGCGAGTGACCGCAGTGACCTGGTGGTCCCTGGGGTCGCCACTCACCCTGACCGCGGCTTTGCGTTACATTCTATGCAGTGCAGCGAGGTGAACGACAAGGATGGATGTCACGTGATGCTGGCAACACCACGGTATTCCAGCGTTTGGCTCTGTAGTTGGTATGCTCGTGGTAATGGTCACGCAGAGTCAGAGAAGGCTTCGGGGTGGAAAAGAAAGCCAAGCCTCTTCGATGCCTCCTGCCCCAGTTTAGTCATCGTAACCATTCCGTGGCAGCTCGGATGAGAAGGCTGTGCCAAGCTGATTCGTGGGTTTTACGATGGCCGAGAATAACAAATTACAATTGGCAGCAGCAGCAGGAAGAGGAGGAGGAAAAATAAAATCCACGACAAGGTGAAAAGCATCGTTGTCACGCGGGCACGGATTCCGCAGATTTCTATCGGCCTGTGATGCAAGTTCAGGGCGAGCTCGCACGGCCGGATTAATGGTGCAACACAATGGGCAACATTGAGCTCCTAGTTTCCACAACAAAGGCTCACTCCTAACAGCGTGCTTCAGCCGCACCGAACCTCACAAAAATAATATTCAGGGCCTACCTTGGCTCCTCCCACCCTCAACCAGTATATATACAAGGACTGTTTTCTTGGAATTTCTCTTACTTGATACAGCTATCGTGCTATGACGGTTCCACCTGAAGACGGAAGCTTGCGTTGCCTCCGAAACGTCGTGATTTTTATTTTATTTTTATTTTACTTTTATTAATTTTAATTTTTTACCTACGTGACTTTACGGAAAAAACCTAAGAACTTAAATAATTTAGCTCCTTGCCAGCCCTGCGCATGGGAAATGGAAACAGAGAACGGAGCTGCGGATGGGAAGAGGGTTCGTGTAGGGCAACGCGAGGTGCCGACTGAGCGGTGAACCCGAGCAGCGCGTCTCCCAGTAAACACGGAACGTCGGGGCACAACAACAGGCCACCCGTCAACTGATCCGACGGTTACAGCCGCATTCCAACGTTGACCCAACGTCGCGCGTTCAGAGAGGTGGGGGGGGGGTCAGGGGGAAGAGGGGCTCGCAACCGCGCCCAGGAGCTCCACTGCAATGCAGCGCTGCGCGTCTCTGCGGTCAAGGTGCTGCAGGGTGGCAGGGGGTGGTGGAGGAGGAGGAGGAGGACGAGGAGGAGGAGGGAGTATCGGGCGTGCACGACGCGTTGGAGCGGCGAGATGGGGGGGGCTGTCCAGGCGCAGTGCGGTTGGCTGGCGAAGGGCGGCCGCTCTCTGCGCGTTGCTGTTTTTTCTAAATCCTTTATATTAAGTTCACTTGCGCGCTTGCTTGCTTGCTTACGACCGTGCAAATCTTTCGGTCGTTTTTTAACCCACTTCCCGTGATCCAATCGAGCTGACATTTTGCACACAGACCCGTTGTGCGTGACAATTAATGTTCGTGAAGAATTTTTTCCAAAATTTTACACTTTGTAGGACAAAAAAATATTTAATTACCAATTGCTTAATGCTGGCATGCAATCATCTGACCCATAGGTGACAGCCATCTCAAGCCAGAGGACGAGAGGACTCTAGCCGCCACGCATATAAAGGATTTATAGTGAAAAACTTTGTTTTTACGGGTTAATTTTATTCTCTGCCATTTGTGAGCGCCGCCACCTCGGAGCGACGGCGGCGGCGATGAGAACGGCGTGCGTCACACGCGCGGTGCGAACGCGAGCAGGCGCATTCCGATGAGCATTGCTGCTTCACAGCATTGTGCGCATGCACGTTGAACTTCGTTCGCACCGTACGTAGCCAAGCGGGAGTGCAGGTGGAAGGACAACAAACTGAACACAAAAATTCAGTTCTCAAGAAATGAGGTCTCAATCTAGATTTAAAAGTGCTCCAGCAGCTTCCGTGCGGTCAGTACGCGACGTGACGATGGGTCGATTCCCAATTGCCAAGACAAACAGACGTTGATAATCCATTCCTCGAGTCATGTTTGTTGCATGCAGGGGGTTGGCACTACGAATCCTGCGAGAGCCAAGTTCAACTCGTGGCCGTGGATAGTACCAGCAGGCGATACCTGAGGCCGCCGCCTTCGCCAACGGCGCACTGACCAGCGCGGAGAAGTATGGTCAAAACAAACGCGTCACCATGGTCAGTGCAGGCTTGGGAGGGAGGGGCAAGATTGGTTAAGATATCACTCGCCACTGACGTTAGCCACGTCCAGCAAGCCAACTCAGGTCGCCGGGGATCATAGTTCAGCGCACGACTCCGAACCTACCCCCACCCCCCCCCCCCCCCCCCAATAAAATGAGCACCACCTGATTCGGCTGCACGCCTTTGTGAGAGGTCAACGTGGGTTGAGTTAAGGTAATCCTGACGCCCCGCCCCCACCCCGTCCCCCGTCATATGAATGTGGAATTTCCACCTCCGGCCAGGGGGCGAACGATCGATGAATCAATCCCAAGGTTTGTAATCGGCACGGCACCGAGACAAAAGCGCAAACGGCGCCGAGGGAACCGTCGGCTCAACGACGAACCCCAAGTGCCACCCAGTGCTCAAAAGACTCATCGTGATCACCGGCCATCATCTTCTCCACTGCTGGATGAAGGAAGGACCCCTGCACACACCCCTCAAGCTGTCGCCATCTCTCTCAAGAGCCTTGATAGATGCAACAATCCATTGAACTTTTTTCTGATGTTGTTATCCCATTGCTGCAAAAAAATTGCTGTGATTATCATTAATTTTGGGCAAACATTTTCATCGGGGACAAATTATGGCGGTTGAACCTGGAACGTAGCGGCTGAATTTGGCTCCAATGTAAACATCCGGAACGGCGCGCGTTGTAGGTGCCACCCTCCTGCGGACAGCATGGCCACAAAAAGCGCTCTCAAAGGATTGGCCATTGTGTTCCTGCGTCACAACCGCCATGCAGTGGCCAAATACAGCAGAGGCTCCAACGCGGGCTGGGCTCAAAGCAACGTCACCACCGCCCATCCCGCTCCTATCAAACTGAAGAAACTGCGCTAATGACCTGAGTATACAGGAAACTCGTGCATTGTTTCAAGGCATTATGGGTAATGAGATAAATATACAGACTTCCAAAAACAAATTAAATATGTTTAGTCATCGTCCAATTGGATTTCTGGATGATAAATCTTCTTCTTTCCCACGTATGCTGATGTGGATGCAGAGCAACGACTCCAATGTCACATTCAGGTGATCGAGCCAGAAAACCGCGTCAGCAGCAGCAGCCGAGTGGCATCACTGTGATGTCTCCTTCGTACTTGTGGACCGGGGCGTTGCGTCGATAGACATTGTACGGTTTGTTCTGGATGACCACAGTCACACATGACTAGAAAGTTTTTTTATTTTCCATTTGACAAACAATTATCCATGAGCATTTGTTTAAGCAAGCAAACAAGATGTTGCTGGCTTACCGGATGTTATTGGCTAGAGCACTCTGTAAAAACTATGGCAGGATTCCCCAAATTACAGAATTCATCAGCCCTCCTCTCGTCACCACGGTACGCATGTTTATAAATGTGGGGGGAAAAACCAGAAGACGTGGAGAAAAATCCATGTGACCATGGGGAGAACATGAAAACTCAGGATCGAACCCTCACCCTCCTGAGAACCAGGCGAGATAGTTATCAATTGGACAGGTTACGGCACACATTTTACGTCCCTAATTTCAGTTTAACACGTAGGCTTTCGCGACCTATTTATGTTTGTGACATACCACTTGTAAGGTTGTAAAGTATCCTCAAAATGGAAAAACAGCAAGTAGGTTGCTGATGTTACCATAATAAATCGATATTTTACTTAAGTTAGAGTGGTGGGATAAGGCCTGTGGAATCGTAGTTTGCTCAGTTTTTTTTATTTTGTATAACCAGATTGTGACGGGTGCATCCATCACAGTTGAGGGATATTCCATCAATTTTCTTAACGCGTTGCTAATTCAGAAATATTGGCCTCTGCTCAGCTAAAAACAGGGCCGCGGCATCGACCGTTTGCGGCGCGGGAGGACGAGTCCTCGGCTCGGGTTTCCTGGCACGAGGGCGCGGCGGCGCCGTCTCCATGCTGAGCGACAGTGGCCTCGTCTCCACGGTTCGAGCGACGGCGGTCGTGGGTCACGTGTGTCCGCCCCCCCCCCCAAACGTTTACGAAGTCCGGAGGGCCTGTTTGTGGCACGCGAGAAGCACGGCGATGACTTTTGGCGTCCTCGGCGGGTCGACGGCACGTTCGGTCAGATCGGCCGGTCCTCCACGGGGCGTGCTATCAATACACGACAGAGGTCCACTTAGAACCAGCGTTCATTTCATTGGCGAAATTTGGGACGTAAATATAAAAGTGTCTTCTTGGTTCTTTCGGTAAAGTCACGTAGAAGGGAAATAATAAAATAATAAACATAAAACATAATAAAATAATTCTCACGATGTCTTTCCGACAGACCTGTTCTTCACCTGAGGATGGCTGCTTGCGTTGTGGCCGAAACGTCGTGAGAATTATTTTATTATGTTTTACTTTTATTATTTTATTATTTCCATTCTACGTGACTTTACCAAAAGAACCAAGAAGATGAATCCCTGCAGTCACGAAAGCTTTAAATCGAAATATAAAAGTGTCGTTAAACCCACCACTACCCGACACTGCCAATCAGTAAGGTTTGTCACGTAAACAAAAGATTCCAATTAGTTACTGGTTCAGCACACCGGTGTGTTGGAAAGTAAACCCACAACATTTACAATTCGAGTACGATGTGGGCTGGCATGGAAAACGAGGGGGTGGGTGGCCAGCACCACACCCGATGGCGATGTTTTTACACAGCACACTAGGTACCCATTTTAGTCTGAGTCAACCTTGGGGAGGCCCAGGACCAGTTGAAATATTCGCCGCTGTAATTGGTCATGAGCAGAAATCGAATTCGGGTCGCCGGGTTCGTAGCGCAGCACGCCAACTGCTCCACTACCGCTCACCATTGTGCCACCGCACACATAAACAAGAACCGCCATTCGCCACTAACTGGCAGTGACGTCACCATGGCGATTGTGCCAGGCTATGTGCACGTTAAGGTCACGTGAAGTGTCGAACGCCCGCTGGCAGGAGGTCACGGAACAGACCCAGGTGCCATGGGCCGAATGACTGAGATGACTGGCACCACCTGTGCCCCCTACCGTGCTAACTTGCTGTGTTTAGCCACCCGGAGCTGCGCTCGTTGTTATGAGCGTTGCTCCTCTGCCCTCCGTTGTTGCTGGAGGGGCGATCGCTTCCAACCACACATATGAGACAAACACACAAGCAGGTCTCGGGAATGAACCGTTGAAATACGGTGTCGTTTCTGGAAGAATTTGCTGTTTTTTTCGGGAATTTTTCTGTTGCGTGTAGTCACTTTAAGATGTTTCTTGTTCACGTTTTTGCTTTGTTGCGGTTGCACCCGAGTCAAGAGCCGCATGGCTCACAGGGATCATATACCTAATACATGAAACTGAAAACTGAAACTGAAACACTGGACTCGTTGCAGTGAAGTGTTCACGATTGATACTGGGAAAGCAATTAACTGTTATGGAATGACTTATGCACCAGACTTTTTTTTTAAATAACAGTAATTTGGAGAACGTGTCTATCCACTGCTGAATAGAGAGGCCTCGCCACACATTTTGGTCGAAGGAGTAAATTTACCACGCTGGTCGTTGTGGATCGGTTGAAAATGGAGCCCAGGGCCAGTTAAGCGTCACAGCTAACGTGAGCCACACCTGGGAATCGAACGTGGGCGACTCAGTTCATTGTGCAGTGTGCTCACCATCATGCCACCACTGCTCATAGGCACAGCACATCACCCCCAGATAAATAAATTAAATAAATGCCTGAATTATTCAATTCTTGAATAAGTCATACATCAGTGGTGAAACATTTAAATTCGTCTTATTGTTCAACCCAAAGTGGTTTTCCTTTCAAATGAATACGAGGAAGAGTGGATGTCATGTTTTACAGCCCTCAGCCAATGGTGGACATTCCACATTCCTATGGCAAAGGCAGGGGACACCCATTAACAATGCCATTTCTGAGTGCCCACAATGCAGTACTCGTTTCGTCGACCCCAGACGAAGCGAACCTCGGGCCGACCGGGAATTAAACTCGGAACTTTCCACTCGTATAGTGATAGGTTTTTACCCTTTCAACTGGTACAAAAACTGACACCTTTATACAAAGCATCATGTTTGCAATAACCACAACACAAGCAGTCAAAATGCAAACAAAAATAAACAACTCTGATGATAATGATATGCACTGTCCTTGAAGTTGATTGGTCCATTTGGTCCACACCCGAGACAGCTTTTCTTAGAGCCTAGTCTCCATTGGTGTTGGATCAGATGACGCCAAGGACAGTGCATATCATTATCATCATCAGAGTTGTTTCTCTTTGTTTGCATTTTGACTGTTTGTGTTGTGGTTATTGCAAACATGATGCCTTGTATAAAGGTGTCAGTTTTTGTACCAGTTGAAAGGGTAAAAACCTATCACTATATTTTGCCACTGGTAAAGGAGATGTCTCATAGTGTTTCCACTCGTATGTCACGCACTTTAACCACATTGCCAGCCGGCCACGTATTTTCTGTTAATGTCTGTGGAGTGTACATTCTCTGTGTCACGTAAATACACGTTAAATTATGCTCCACACTACTTCTGTGTGTCGTGTTTCCGTTGCGATGGCTTTAAAATACCGGAAGGTATTCCCACAAGGTCATATCACCCATGCTTTCGTTTTTGTGTTATTTATATATTATATATATATGTCATATATTTATATATATATATATTTTAAACATCTTTCACCAGAATCTCAAAGCACACCAAGGAGGAATTGCAGGGCACGTCCGTTGTTAACCGTAATTGCTTTGACATTCAATTCATAACCCCATAAATTCTTTAACATTCCATATTAATAAATCAATTATGTTCCCTGAGTCGAGACACAAACCAGAAGCACTCCCCCCCCCTGGCCCCCCCGCAAAAAAACACACAACAACCGGATAAATAATATGGGCCCGGCCACCTTTTGTCCTCTGAGGACAGAGGGCCTCTTAGCGCGCAGCTTATCGATTAATCCGGTCACTGCTGATGCCGCCACTGCCCAATGCCAAGGCTTTATCATCGGTAACCGTCACAGTGTGCGAGCACACGTGGCCTGGCACGCGTGCTCCTCTCTCGTTAGGGAAAAGCCCAACGAGGATGTCACAACAAATGTTTATGCGCAGAAGCGGGTGGTGGTGGCGGTGGAGGGAATAGCAGAATCAAAATATGTATTCATACTGGAGGAATCCGATGAGGTATAAAGCACTTTTTCACAGTTGCCCTGTATGGGCGTGGAAAGGCCGTGACACTGCCGCTGCCACTGCTGCGTTAAAGCCCTCAACCCTCCTAACGCTTCCTCCGCTTGGGTGCGGTCAGCCGTGACCCTTACAAGGTCAAATGACACGCGTCCGCCGCCACTTGCGAGTCGCCCGCCGACATCGCAAGTTTCACCTTCGAGAGTGAGCAAGTGGTCCGCAAGGCGCCACCCAGGTGCACCGCAGAAACTGTTGCGGTGCACGACGATTTGAATAAATTGTCCGCGAAACGTTTTTGAGGTTTTTCGCCCACCGCCTGCGACCGCGGTGCCTCAATTATTGGAAGAAGTAGCCCACCCCGTTGTGAGAGACTGGCTGAGGTTGCCATCTGTCCGAAGTGCGAAAACCGATCCAGAGTCTGAGACCAGGGAAAAAGCGCCGCACCTCCGATGAGCACGGCTGGCTACGTACGGTGTGAAAGAGGTTCGCCGCACATACGTACAGAAAGGTTGGGAACCACTGCTCCTTTACTAAGAACGAATTAAGAAATTAAACCGAGCTGGCGAACAAAGGGTTAATGTTTCGATTTAAAGCTTTCGTGACTGCAGGGATTCATCTTCTTGGTTCTTTCGGTAAAGTTACGTAGAAGGAAAATAATAAAATAATAAAAATAAAACAATGAAATAATTCAGACTCTGTCTCCTTGACAGACCTGTTCTCCACCTGAAGACGGCTGCTTGCGTTGTGGCCGAAACGTCGTGAGAATTATTTGATTATGTTTTATTTTTATTATTTTCCTTCTACGTGACTTTACCGAAAGAACCAAGAAAAGGGTTAATGCTCGCAACGTCTGCAATGAAAAATTCATCATGCAGCACGACTTGCTTCTGAGTCTATTTATTTATTAATTCCCGACGGTTATTCTTTTCTTTTGTCTCTCCACAGGCCTCCACTGCTCGTGGGCTCAGTGGAGCAAGAGAGGACAGGACTCATGTCACAAGCACAGTCTCTCCTCAGGTGGAAGGGAGATGCCTGCATCGCTCACAGAAGCAGGGTCACACAAAGACAAAGATGCCCCGTGTAGCCTTAACAGACTGTTGGGGCAAGTTCTGTTAGCGAGCATCTATGAAGGCTGGCACGGCACACGAGGTGGTGGGTGGCCAGTGCCACACGCAGCCGCCTTTGTCTCCCCAGTGCCGATGTTTACACACCGCACCAGGTACTCATTTGAGGCTGAGTCAACCTAGGGGAGGCCCAGGAACGGTTCAGATAATCGTCAGCGGTGTTGGCCGTGAGCGGGAATCGAACTCATAGCGCAAAGTGATAACCGCTACACTACCGCTCCCCACCTATAACAGACACAAACACAGGCACGCACACACACGCACACACACGCACACACACGCACACACACGCAC
>CM025636.2:9920415-9939304 GCA_014621495.2 Entosphenus tridentatus
ACGCACACACACGCACACACACGCACACACACGCACACACACGCACAGACACAACAAAGATCCCCCATATAGCCTTAACAGACTGTAGGGACAAGTGCTGTTAGCGAGCACCTATGAAGGCCGGAACGGTACACGAGGGGGTGGGTGGCCAGCACCACGCCCGACCGCCTTTGTCTCCCCAGTGGCGATGTTTACACACCGCACCGGGTACTCATTTGAGGCTGAGTCGACCTAGGGGAGGCCCAGGACCGGTTCAGATAATCGTCACTGGTGTTGGCCATGAGCGGGAATCGAACCAGCGTCGCCAGGTCTGTAGTGCAGCGCGCTAACCACTACACTACCGCTCCCCACATGCACAGACACACATACACAGACACACATTCAGGCATTCACACTCGCTCACGGTGGCCGACCCGTACATTACGCCTGTCCTGTGATATTTTCTCCACTTCGTTTCCCACCGAATCTGTAAGCAGACGCGACGGCCGAGATAAAAAAAAAGCGCCCATCCTCTGAGTATGCGAGAAACCTCGCTCTGAGAAAAGCACGTCGCGGGTTGGAAATTTGCTTTTGAAAATTGTTGACGCCCGTCGTATTCGCGGACAGGTCCATTCTAGGGTGTGCTCGCCTCGCTTTGATGGCCGAAGTATTTTTAATTAGGTAAAAACACGCGTTGCGATCGTTTTTCTTTGAAAGGCTGCCAACGTTTTCCCTGGGCTATCAACTTTTGAAAAGGGCTATCTTTGGTTCGATGTTTTTTGACCACGTCATTAATAATTCCAATCCCGATTCGTTTTGGTTTCATTGCACTGAATAGTTTCCATAAAATCTGTTTTAAATGAACTGCAAGTGCCACGTGATTTAGAACCTGTGATGATGATCATTATAAAAACAAACAAAAAATACAATTTTTTTTGTTACCAGATAAGACCCACGGATCAAAGCAGCTCTTTTTCAGAAGCGACTGGCCCACAAATGACAACTCCAACGAAGTGGCTGACCATGATGTGTCAATGTATAGCACCCAAATACTCTCAACGCGTGTTTCTAAATGTGGAGAGAAAAACAGGAGGACCCGGAGAACAATCCAAGTGACCACGGGGAAGAGAGACATGCAAACTCCAAATATACATCAGGCGTCAGGGATCAAACCCACGACCTCCTGTAAACATCGCCTTCAATCAGCAATGGCCTTCTTCATTACACAGGACCACGGCCCACAATTTCCACCTACTACAGTCACGTACGTACGTATGTTGAACTTCTTTCGCACCGTACGTAGCCAAGCATGCTAATCTGAGGTGCGGGTGAGGAAGTACAATAGTTCACGTCTACAACGGGGATGCGTTCCTGAACGTTGCGACGACGACGAATGTCGAAACGACGTCAATCGAAGCGACTTGCAGGGTCGTCAGGTGGTGGAGGCGAAGGCTGAGAGGCGACGGATAACGAGAAAGGACGAATGACGGTGCTGTGAGTGACGTGAGCGTGGGGTCGAGGCGGTGTTCGTAATAAAGTGACGACGTGTTTGCAAAAGGACGTTAAAGGGGGAGACGTAAATCGGGGACTTACTTTATTTACGATTTTCTTTTAAAGGCCCCAGTATTGTTGACGAGTGTGTTGAGTTTTTTTTTTGTCAATCGTGCTTGTGCACCACTGCCACCACAACAGCAGCAGTGTGGCCAAATAAGTTGTTTACTATTGAATTTCTCACCACCTTCCATGGGAACGTGGAATTTCCACCAAGAGCTCGGAGATGAGCCGCCCGCCTTTTCGCTCACTTGAGCATTGAGAGAAACGGAACACCGTTCACAACGGACCCTCACCACCACGCAACCAAATCGCTTTTGGCAGCCTTGTCGAACAGCGATGAGTGTTTCAGTAACATTGGAACGTTGAACCGTTATAATACAATACAGAGCGTGCACTACGTAAAAACACACGTCGCACGCACACCATCGCCATCTCGAACCCTTTCCTCTTCGTTCGTAAAAGCGCGTCCATAATTTATTTGAAACATTTTAAAAAATTACAAAAAATGCCATCGGCTGCTGTGTGCTCGCTCCCACGTGGCAAGGCCTCCGTTCTATCCTCGGTCATAATTAAAAATTCAAATACTATTTTTATGATTACGAGCAGAGCATTATCAGACAGCTGTCATTTTCAAATGGCAAGATAATACGGATGACGTCTATTTTTTACGTTCTCCAGGATTTAAATAATTGTCTGGCAAAGTGATTCTATTCACAGAAGCACGCATTGAGAATTTGGAGACATTTTGAATGAACCGCGTCAGTTCTCTGCATTTGTTACTCTCACCTCCTCGATGTCGATATATCTATTATACACCTTCCAAACTTCTTTCACGCCCTTTCAGTTACCCAGATAGTTTCGGTGGCAATGGCCCGCAGCAGCCACTGCCAATCGAGTTATTGTTTGGGCAGAGAGGAGCCCAGCCAGCAGCCAGCCAGGAAACTCGAGGCATAAAGTATTTATATTCTTGATTCTTTCGGTAAAGTCACGTCGTGAGAATTTTTATTGTTTTATATTTATATTATTTTATTATTTCCCTTCTACGTGACTTTACCGAAAGAACCAATAATATGAATCCCTGCAGTCACGAAAGCTTTAAATCAAAACATAAATTATTTGTTACAGTAATATTATAATGTTATAACATTAATAACATTATACTCTTTGGGTCTTTCGGTAAAGTCAGGTAGATAGAAAAATAATACAATTATACAAAATCACGACGTTTCGATCGCAACACAAGCAATCGTCTTCAGGTGAAAAAATACAGCAGGCGGACTGCTGAGGCAGGAAAAAATATGTTTCTTCGTGATTTTTATTATTATTTTATTACTTTTCTATCTACGTGACTTTACCGAAAGACCCAAAGAGTATGAATTCCTGCAGTCACGAAAGCTTTAAGTCACGAATTAATGACATTATAAATGCTATAACATTATTCTATGATTTGTTTATCCAGAAGGGTTTAGGATCGAGATGTTTGGCCAATAAAATAATGTTTTTGCAGGTGGGAGGAAACCAGAGTGCATAGAGAAACACCAGGAAGACGTGGGAACAGCACACATCAATTTCACTGAGGAAATTCTGTTCCGCGTTCGACAGTTTAATGCTGCGCCGCGGTGGCCGAGATGTTAGCTACCTCGCTGGGTATACAGGAGATCGTGGGTTCGTGGATTTTTCTCCGGGTCCACGTTCAGAAACGTGCGTTTTCAAGTATTTAGCTGTTGTAAATTTGCACTTGACGATAATCCTCCTTCGTTGGGATATCATTTGTGATTGCCACTTCGCTTCTGAAACAGAGCTTATCTTGCTCAGTGGGCCTTACCTTGTAAAATAAAAAAAGTAAACAGTAATAAAGCATGAGAATAGGTTTTCCCCTTTTTTCTGGCAACAAAACAGCTGTGTTAAGATGTTAAAGCACAAAACTGAAACCTTTTACAAGGAATCATGTCTGCATTAACCACAATACTTGTGGTCAGAATGCAACCAAAAAACGTACTCTGATAAGAAACGGATTGTCTTTGAAACTGATTTCTTTGTTTGCATTCTGACCACAAGTATTGTGGTTAACGCAGACATGATTCCTTCTAAAAGGTTTCAGTTTGGTGTTATAACATCTTAACACCTGTTTTGTTGCCAGAAAAAAGGGGGAAACCCTATTATCATTTTTTGGTACTGGCAAAGGAGATCCCATGAAGTAATAAAGCAGTGGTTTAAAATTTGCTTTACAATGACTGTATCAAGTGTCCATTCCCTCCGACTTTGTGTACCCCCCCCACCCCTTTCAACAAATTGATGCTCCAGGGCCTCCTGTAAAGTTCTGAAATCGCGAAAGCACGACGATTAATAGCCGGGGAGAAGTACGGTGTGGCCCCACACACAGTGCCTTAAGTTATCCCTGTAACTGGCCCATGTGAGGAATTCATGAGCCTCAAAATTTCGATACGAGCTGCACATCGCTGCGACGCCCTGGAAATTGAGGCTCGGAAACCACAACTTGAGCACAGGGCCAACCACAACAACGACCACGCAACCCTGTTCTTGTTTTTAGAAAGTCAAGTTTAGCTCGTGTGTTCTGCTTTCTTCACATCGAGGATTAATACGGGTTGCGAGTTGCATTGGCGGTTGGGTTCGTGTATCGTTAAGTCCCGATCGCTTTTACAAGTCCATCATCGACTTTCCTGCCGTTATTTTTCTCCAAAATAATTGAACCGACGTCGTTGCCCCACTGGTTAGAACCCGAGAAGAAGGAAAACCAGACAGGACGGTGACTTATTGATGAATGTAACCGCTTAAACGTAATTATGAGAAGAATAAATAATGTCCCATGCAGACCAAGCCGGTGAGTTAGTGATTTAAACAATGATTTGTAGAGGTTTCACTTTAGACAGCAGAAACTGTTTGGGAAAAGGATCAACAGTGTAATTAATACATGACCCTCTGTTCTGTGTCTCTTCATTAAGATTATCTTTTTAAAAGTCTAGCGGCCTCGTACCTTTGTTGATTTGTGTTACTAGCAGCAATTGTTTAAACAAGCAAAGTCTGAAATTAATTGAACCTGATTTTTTTTATTTTACCATTTAAGGCCAACTGAGCTCTTTTTCAGAAGTGACCTAGCCACAAATGATAGCTCAACAAAGTGGTTTATCATGAAGGAAATCATAGCAGTAGCCAAATACTATAAATACACGTTTATAAATGTGGAGGGGGAAACCGGAGGACCCGGAGAAAAATCGACGCCAACAAGGGGAGAACATGTAAACTCCAAATATACAACAGGCGTCAGGATCGGGATCGAACCAACGACCTCCTGTATACCAGACGAGGTAGTCAACATCTCGCAGTCAGGCATGTTAAACAAATCCCGCCGATTCACCAGATGTGATTGGTAAGAGCACTGCCTCCTCAATGATGGGGGGGTGGAAGGTGCTGTAAGCACCACAACAATACTTGATCTTATTCAACATATTTTAAATAAACCTGGATACATGATTTAAACACAGGGTTGGATTATGAAATGAGAGGCCCTGAGCAGAAATCATTTATAGGCACCCAGAGACATCTCTTAAAGCAATTATCAGCACTGCTCTCTGTCGGCTATGCTTGCAACATTCGCTCGATGCTGCTGAAGATGCAGCGGCTCTCAGCTCCCTGTCAGAATGGGTTCAAGTTCAATTCATGTCCCAGGTTCCAACTCGGCTCCTCATCCCCCCGGAGTGGACAAAACGAGTCAACCACATTGTGGGATGTCAACAACGGTCGTCCTGTGGGACGTACAAAGCTCCCGCCAGGAAAATGTGGAATATACACCACAGGCTCAGGTGGGGGGGGGGCGCCGATAGAGATGAGCATCGCCCCACCGCATCAGGTGAAGCAGCGAGAGACTGCGACTTTGTCCGTGAGCGTAAGGCTCCGCGTAAAAACACACGTGGTAAAAAATTAACCCGTAAAAACAAAGTTTTTCACTATAAATCCTTTATATGCGTGGCGGCTCGAGTCCTCTCGTCCTCTGGCTTGAGATGGCTGCCACCTATGGGTCAGATGATTGCATGCCAGCATTAAGCAATTGGTAATTAAATATAAAAAATTTGTCCTAAATAGTGTGAAATTTTGGGAAAAAAAATTCACGAACATTAATTGTCACGCACAACGAGTCTGTGTGCAAAATGTCAGCTCGATCGGATCACGGGAAGTGGGTTAAAAAACGACCGAAAGTTTTGCACGGTCGTAAGCGAGCAAGCAAACAAGCACGCAAGCACGCAAGTGAACTTAATATAAAGGATTTAAAAACGACTGCCAGTTAGTTGGCTAATCCAGCCACCCCCTTGCAAGGCAAGACGTCGCTATTAACGGGTGAGAGTTTCCCGCCTGCACGGGATCTTTTTTTTTCGTTTTGAGCTGGAACGCGACGGCTTAACCCTTGGACAACTCGCTTGACCTTTAGAGGAGCCGCAGCTGCGTACCTTGCAAGCGACGAACTCGCCCGTCCAGGGGAGAGGTCGTGTACTGCGCCGGCGAAAACTCAAACTCAAAGTTCTGCAGCAGGGTCTCCGTGAGAGCCATCGGGAACAGCTGTCTTTCCTCCCCCACGCAAACAACCTCCTTCTGCTGCTTTCGATCGACTCTTCCAAGTGGGGGGGGGGGGGGGGCTGCCGGCGTGACCACCAAACTCACAGCTCCCCCCACGCTCTCTCTCGCTCTCTTTTTTCCGAACGAAACCCCACGATCGATTGGAAACGCAGAAACCTCGTGAGATTCAAATTGGGAGCCGATTTCGAATTCTTCCTTAGCACGACCACGGCAGGGGAAATAAAAAAAAACCCACAACGGAGAAGACGACGCAGATGCTCTGCAGGTGCCGGTGGGTTTTGTTGTTGCTGTTAGCAGAGGCAATTTCCACGGCGTTTGTTAAAAATTTAATGCGTACAGTCGCGGACAGCTGCTGCTGCTGCTGCAGCCACTGCCGCTGCAGCGGAGCGCCAGCCCATTGACGCGGAGCGCGACGCGGAGTCGGGCGCACGGTGAGAAACCCGCCTCGCGAGACACACCGACAACCACCACCACCTACAAACACCACCGACCACCGCCACCACCGCCGGCGCCGCCGCAGACTTTCAAAAGCCCCACGCGGTGGCAGCGTGAGAGAGCAAGTGATGTGACGACGCTTTAAAGGGCGAACGAGCGGCACCTCGGAGCAAACCACTCCCGCAGATTTGGGGGGGTGGTGGTGGGGAGTTGTGTCCATTGGCACGGAGAGGAGGGGGGAGGGCAGCGAGGATGGCAGAATGAAACGTCGACCGATTTAAACGGTGAAATGAAAATGAAACTCTAATTAACGATCGTGTGCGCGCCAACAATTATGCGGCTTGCGAGTCGGAAGTAATTAAATGTGGCTCCCCTCCGCCTCCCCGTGCAGTCGGCGCGTCCGCCACGGATTTTGGTTGATTGTTTTTGAAGACTTTTTTTTTGACGTTGCACATTAACGCGTGACAGTGGTTGGTGCGATGGGAGGGGGGACGGGGCTGTGGGGGTGAAATTGGTTCGGCCTTTTGAGAACTCGGCCACAATGCAAGCCCCCGCATTCGGGTGTGTAACAAAAAAAGGATTTATAAAAACACACACACACAAAGGGTTCTGGAAAGCACTGGTGAAGCAAAAACGCGTGTGTTTTTTCTCTCTCTCTCTCCATCACAGGCCACGGGAACAAAGGGCGTGGATATAATAACTACAGTCACGCCATGCCCCACAATTCACTGGCTTTTGGGAGTCGCACTCGGGTTGGAGGTCGCCAATCGGCGAGGTTACTTTTGGGGCGCGCTCTGAACACGGATCAGAGGCGCAACTCCGCCAACGATGGAGCGCACTTGCCCTTTGTTTTAAGAAGGGAGCTGTGGTGGGTGGGGTGGTACTGTCACCGCGATTTCACGTGTTGGTGGCGAGATGTTAACCACCTCGCCTGGTGTACAGGAGGTCGTGGGTTCGATCCCGACCCTGACGCCTGTTGTATACGTGGAGTTTTCGTGTCTCTCTCTCTCTTTCTGTGGTCGCGTGGATTTTTCTCCGGGTCCTCCGGTTTTTCCCTCCACATTTGGAAACATGCGTCTTACAGTATTTGGTTGCTATCTTGAGTTGAAGCTTTCGTGACTGCAGGAATCCATACTCTTTGGTTCTTTCGGTAAAGTCACGTGGGTAGAAAATGAATAGATCACGACGTTTCCATTGTCGATGCCGTCAGTCTAACACGGTCAGTGTAGGCTATACATTGGAAGGAACCTGTGAACCTAAGAGTGTCAATAAAGTTTGTGCCTCCTGCAACTACATCGTCTCCGACTTGTGCTACACTACACATACATTAAGTCCCCACCATAGGAACGTGGAGTTTCCAGAACTGGATGAGGCCTGTAAACAGGAGGATGAGGGCTTGCCCCCATGCTCTCTTGAGTGGAAAACCACATTTGACTTTTTTTATTTAAAAAAATGCGGTTGTCAAGTTTATTTGTTAAAGTGGGAGACCAGTTATGCTTAGGGAGGCTTATGAAATAATTCCAATAAACACAGCGGTGTTATTCATAAATATCACTTGGTTTAAATATGAGAGCAACAAAAATTATGACTACTTGTACACTCAACGAAAATGATTATTACGACTCCCGCTGAACCGATCCACATTAATCAGCCAAATGTAACTTGGCAAAGAGGGATTACCACCTCCTGCTGGAATGAAGCCAACGTTGGTGGCTGTTTCGTTTCCAGAGGCTAAAGTGAATTATATTTCACTCGCACAGATGCGCAGAACACACACATTAATTTAAAAAAATCCGTAATTAAATTCTCTCATGTAAATGGTAAAAATAATCTAAGTAGGACTTAGCATCTTTCAAAAAAGAGAACATCTGTCAACGCATACCACCTTTATTAAACGAAACAATTTTTTCCCCAGGTAAGGCTCACTCTGCTATATAGCTCTTTTTCAGAAGCAACCTGGCCAACAATGATAGCCAAATTAAGTGGCTTATCACGTGGACATATATAACTCTAAACGCATGTTGATTTTCAATATGGAGGGGGAAAACCGGAGGATCTGGAGAAAAATCCACGCAACCATGTGGAAAACATGCCAACTCCAAATATACAGCAGCAGCAGGCGTCAGGGTCGGGGTCGAACCCACAACCTCCTGTACACCAGGCAAGGTAGTTAACATCTCGCCACCGCGGCGCTCCTGAATGCAAATGACCATGTTGCTTTCAGCAAATTTATGAATGGGCAATGGGAGTGGCGGTGCAGCTGTTAGCGCACCGCACTATGAACCCTGCTACCCGCGTTTGATCCCCGGCAAGCGAAATCCGATAACGTCCTAGGCTCTTCCCCCTGCTGCACCAACACGCACTGACCAACGTGGTGAAGTATGGTCAAACAACCTCCGTGAAAGTCACAGTGTGGGGAAGTCTTCGTGCAGCAGTGGATTGACAAATGGATGTAGGTTAATAAGAAAAAAAAATTAACCCGTAAAAACAAAGTTTTCCACTATAAATCCTTTATATGCGTGGCGGCTAGAGTCCTCTCGTCCTCTGGCTTGAGATGGCTGCCACCTATGGGTCAGATGATTGCCTGCCACCATTAAGCAATTGGTAATTAAATATAAAAAAAAATTGCCTAAAAAGTGTAAAATTTTGGAAAAAAAATTTCACGAAAATAAATTGTCACGCACAACGAGTCTGTGTGCAAAATGTCAGCTCGATTGGATCACGGGAAGTGGGTTAAAAAACGACCGAAATATTTGCACGGTCGTAAGCGCGCAAGCAAGCAAGCAAGTGAACTTAATATAAAGAATTTAATAACGGGGACTTTGGAGATCATTTGAAAATTGCTACTAATTAAAATAATTCCGTAATGCCCCTTTATTTACCCAGGAAAGCCTGAAGGAGAGACTTCATTACAGGAGGGTCCCAGTTTTTGAATGATTTGCCAACTCCTTTAACAGGTGCGATGTTTGGGTCTCAAACGAGGTGTTCGTTCATGGACGGTCCACGTTGTTCCACTCTGTCCGCCATCGCTCTTCAAGATCTGGGTGAGATTCCATGATGGTGACAGCGCAAGCCAAGGAGGGTGTTCGGGACTTGAGTTGGAGGCGAGGTGCATTGTAGAGGTCTTGGTTGGTGGGTAGGTTGCCATTGGCGAGAAGACGTGTAAACGACCTTGCCGTTTGCATGTCTCAACAGCTATCTGACGGCAGAATGTTCGCCAGACCAGGGAGCCAGGGAATTGGTGTCGGTTTGAGTGTTCCGGTGATGATGCACATCGCGTTATTTCATTGTACATTCGGCTGTGTTGTGAACGAGCTTCTGGACCGGGCGGGATTGCAGTGACTCTGCCGCTGAGCAGAGCAGAGAGGGGGCGGCAGTTTGCAGCGCATCAGCCGAGGGTCGTTTCTGCAAGTTGCTGTAGCAGGGCGATTTTGGACCATTACATAGTGGACTACTCCTGCATAGTGCACTGACTACGCCTGAGTTTTTGTGGCTCACTCTAGAGCCAATGATGCATTGTCTCATTGCCCTAAAGAAGATTGTCAAAAGAGAGTGGAATTCGACCAGACGGATTTATATGTGACGATGTAATATTTATAACGAATCTAATCTCTCATTCGCAATATTCTAACCGAGTATTGCATAATCATTATTCAATACTTCTGCATATAATATTGTTAAGACTGCCATTGAGATTCATGGTGTTTTTTTTCAATACCCGCACTGCAGTATAAGAAATCCAAAGTGCATTGCATTTATTTGATAAACTACTAATCCCTTTTCCTTTCATTTTTATTCCATCTCAAATACCACTGATGCATTTTCAATGAGCCTGCCAAAGCCACACGCCACAGTGACTTAGATCAGAGTGGAAAACAAAAAGCCCTCTCTGCCAAGCCCAGCCACATGATGTCGCCAACTCACAAAACGAGAATGCGCGGTGGGGACGGGGGGCGGGAAGAAATTAAGAGATGAGAAGAAAAAAACAAACGGGCACTAACAAGCGGGAATAAATTGCATTATCCACCGAGGAATCTTTGCCCGCAATTTTATGCCCCAAATGCAAATCGTTTGTCCCCAGGCTGCGTGCGCCGAACAGTGGCGCACTTTGTGCCACAGAGCAAAGGCGCCGTGACTTCATCAGCGACGGTCTCAGGCTCCCTCATTCCTGAGCCGCTTGCGCAACACCGCAACGCCCTCACAGCGGCACACAGAGCGGTGCCCCCCAGAGGTCGCAAACGGGTTTTGATTCCTTACCCGTACCCTTACCCGGCCGCACCAGGGTCGCAAATGGGTACCCGTACCCGGCCGGGTACGGGTACCCGTTCCCTACCCGTACCCTACCCGTACCCTACCCGAAATGAGTGACAAACGGTTACTCACCAGTGACTCACGGCCTACCCGTACCCGGCCGCACCAGGGTCGCAAACGGGTACCTACGGGTAGCCGGGTATCTGGTAGGGTATGGGTATTGGGTACCCGGTTGCGACCTCTGGTGCCCCTGCTGATCTGTAACGCGACCAAGAAACCGCTCTCATTATTCATAGTGACGGTGGCTGGTGGTCACAATGACGAAGCTTATAACCAGCGGAAATTACTCCGGTTATCCGTGTGATTAGATGCTGCTGCGGTGTAATAATGATGATATAATAATACAAATTCAACTTGTCACGTGCCACCACTGCATAGCACTCGTTTACTCTTGAAGACAGAGAATGCCAAGGTGGTGAGATGTTTACTCTTTGGTTCTTTCGGTAAAGTCACGTCGGTAAAAAAATATATTTAAAATATAAATTAAATAAAAAATAAAAAAGTGAAAACTAAAATTAAATCACGACGTTTCGGGCGCAACACAAGCGTCCTTCATCAGGTGGGGACCACCACAGCGAAAACAGTTGCTAAAGTATGCCGAAGAGATGGCTTTGACAAGGGTTTATATAGTTGTTGATGCACGGCGTATCGATGTCCCTGTAACCCGTCTGAAATCGCCACAAACTCTCCTGAAGCAAAGTCGCCAACCAGTCGCTACGCAATCGTGCTCGCAGGGCTGGGTTTCGCAGGAGAAGGGTAATCTGCAGAGCGAGGAGTCGAGCGTCTATCCTTTCAAATCTAGAAATGGTGAGATGTTATCTCCCTCGCCTGGTATACAGGATGTCGAGGGTTCGATCCCGACCCTGATGCCTGCTGTATATTTGGAGTTTGCGGTGTCTCTCTCCCTGTAGTTGCGTGGATATTTATCCGTGTATTAAATACACTTCCGGGTCACGTTCGTGTGCTTGAGAAAGCTGCATGCACATCGCTCAGCATCCGAACACCGACTCCATCCCAAGCAGGACCCTCCTTACAAGGTCTCTGAGACTCAGTTTAGGCTTTCCTGGGTAACAAGATATACACTCATATTCTATGGTCTTTCGATAATCATCATCAGGTGTAATGATGATTGCTTGTGTTGCAGTCGAAACGTCGTGAGAAATATTTTGTTTAATATTTTTATTATTTTATTATTTCCCTTCTACGTGACTTTACCGAAAGAACCAAGAATATGAATCCCCGCAGTTACAGAAGCTTTAAACAAAAGATATACACTCAGTACACACAAAGTGCTTGCCACAGATGAACCACAATGCCTTGCTGATCTCGTCAAGGAGCATAAACCATCATCACGCAAACTCCGGTCATCCTCAAAGCAGCAGCTTTTGGCTGGCCATCAAACAAAGACGGTCACCCCATCGCGCATTTTCAGGTGTGCTTCTGCAGCCGTCTGGAACGCTCTTTCTTCTGATATCAGGAAGCTACTGGAGCTATGCACTTTTAAATCTCGATTGAAAACTAATTTCTTTAGAACTGCTTTTTGTGTTTAGTTTATTGTGCTTACCCCACACCTCCGGTTAGCATGGGTGGCTATGTACGGTGCGAAAGAAGCTCAACATACATAAATAGAAGAGGTTGACAGACCCGCGGTTGCAATAACAGGGTTTATGCACCGTAAATTATATGCTTCGAATTTCACCGGTGTGCCAAGCCGGGCGTTTAACACCGGAACTGAAGAGGCTCTGTGTGCTTCTCGCCAGCGGGACATTTCATCCTCCTTCAAGGGATACAATTTCAGGAACTGATGCATTTATTTTTTTAAACGTCGGGACAGAAAGGTGCACGAATCTCAGACGTTAAAGCGAACAGAAAAAAGACGAAGATTCCCCCGTATAGCCCACGCAGAATGTTGGGGCAAGTGCAGTGAACGAGTAGCACCTACGAAGGAAGGCACGGAGCACGGCGGGATGTTTGTGGCCAGCACCACACCCCGGCCGGCTTTGTCTCACCATTGCTGATGTAAAAACATGCCACGCCAGGTCCTCATTTATGGCGGAGTCGACCTAGGGAAGGCCCCAGGATGGGTTCTGATAATCGCCACTGATGTTAGACGTGATCGGAAATGGAACTTGGGTCGCTGGGTTTTTGGCGCAGTGCGCTAACCACTACGTTCTTGTATATTTAGCTGTTGCAACTTGCTGACCCGCCCATACTGGACATCTGTGAAAGAGAGAGCTTCAATGCTCATCGGATTCCTCCTCCAGTCGAAATCAAGATTCTGATTCTGATGTGACCGCTTCCTCCCCGTTGGAAATTTGCCAGATGGCCTCCGAGTGTTCGTACTTGGTCTGTCGCGTTTAAAACAGGGTGGCTGATCAAAGAAAATGTCCACGGCTCTTGCCTGTCCCCATGGGAGTGAATGACATTTACTGGTAATGGAAGTCTGTACGAGTTGAGAGCGAGCGGATAGCATCTTGCCATCAGCTGGGAAGGAACGTATTGTTTTTGCTCTCCATTACTTCAAGGCCTCCATTAGCTAAACTAAAGGCATTAGCTTCACATCGCGGGCTGCCAAATGTCTGCCGAAGTATAACCTTGGTTTAACGGATGTTATTTTCTTAAGTGGGGGAAAAAAGATTTTGTGAACAAAGATATACGCTGGCAAAGAAAGAAAATGTGTGTTTTGTACCACGCCAAGGGAAATACGATGCTACGTAAAATAGCGATAACTCAATTGCTGCTGCTCGTATCTCAAATATTTAGATGTTATGGTAATGTATATCTAACTTTAAAAAGCCTCAGCCATTTAAAGAACAGATCCAAACTCCTGCATCAGAGGCGATGGTCAGTGTGCTGGATATTTGTAGCTGGAGATTTTCCAATAAGTTATTTATGTTAGTCTCAAAATAAATGTTTTTTTTTCACTGAAATAATATTTGGGTTTCAATAAGATTTTTTATCTAAATAGCTGCCCTCCAACATTTAATCATACGACAATGACCTCTGCAAACCTGTGTTAGGCCTAAGGAAGGCTTCATATCCTCTGCTATTTATTTCTTTAGAATTGCTTTTTGTGCTTAGTTTGTTGTCCTTCCCCCGCACCTCCAATTAGCACGGTTGGCTATGTACAGTGCGAAAGAAGTTCAACATACAGGGACTCCTCTACATACGAATAAGTTAGTCTCCAGATGTCTGTACGGAAGTCGATTTGTTTGTAAGTCTAACGTTACTCCTGTCGATTCCAAACGTGTTGTACGGCATGAACACTAAGTTGTATAATCTCCTGTAGATGTAGATGCCACTGGTTCTTCATGTTCAGCAGATGCAGATGCCACCACCCACCATCTATTTCCGTGACCACTCTTGGTCGGAAAATGCAACTGGACATACGGACAGGTTTGTTCGTATTTCTGAAAGTTGGTAAGTCGAGTGATCGTAAGTAGAGGAGTCCCTGTACATCCAACATAATACTTACAGACATGTTACGTAGACCTGTAAACAGGTGATACTGCCTTACACAGGTGTGTGACGTTCACGGAGCATCAAACGAGTCACAATTTTAAGTGGCATCAACGGAAACACACCTGGAGAATCCGATAATACCCCAGTAACCGTGGAACGTTGAGCCATTGTTGGGCCAACGGTTCCAACCACAAGCCAACGTTGCATGTTTACTGGGACAGCACTCGTATCATCATCATCGTCGTCGTCATCATTACACACAAATTGCTTGCCACAAATGAACCACAATACCTTGCTGCTGATCTCGCCTAGGAGCATAAACCACCATCACGCGAACTCCGGTCATCCTCACGGCAGCGTCTTTTGGCTAACCACCGAACAAAGACGGTCACTGCATCACGTGCTTTCAGATGCGCTTTCTGTGGCCGTCTGGAACGCTCTTCCTTCCGATATTAGGAATCCACTGGAACAATACACTTTTAAATATACATTTTTTAACTCTCTTCTTTAGAACTGCCTTTTGTGAAAGAAGTTCAACATACATACATACATACACACAGGTGTGAGTAATGGATCGTTATCAGTCAGTGCTGCGCTTACTTTCCCTGTGTTTGGGCTTAGAGGTCACTTGCTACCCCCCCCCCACTGCCAATTAGCACGGTTGGCTACATACGGTGCAAAAGAAGTTCAACGTACGTACATGACCGTAGTAGGTGAAAATTGTGGGGCGTGGCCTTGTGCAATGAAGAAGGCCATTGTCGATTGAAGGCGATGTTTACAGGAGGTCGTGGGTTTGATCCCTGACGCCTGATGTATATTTCGAGTTTGCATGTACATCATCTTCCGGAGAGTCAAAGGGGTACCAAATGGACAACGGGCCCAGGTTTCCAATCGCCCCCCCCCCCCCCCCCCATGGCGTGCATTGCTCACCTGCGAGGGCCTTGATGCGCGAGCGCTCGAACAGCCTCGCCGAGCTGTTCTCGTTGTCCCAGTCCTCCTCCATGAGGTCCCAGCGGTTGTTCGTCTCGACAAACTGCTGCTGCTGCTGCTGGCTGCTCTCCACGTTGTCGTACTGCGGTTCCGCCGTGGCCGACATCATGGCTGCCTCGTTTTTCACGTGACCGTTGCTTCACGAGACACGCACCCTCATCCGCCGGTCTGAAGAGAGTGGGTCGGTGGGGGAAGAGGGGGAGGGGGGCCGCGGGGCAGCGCGAGAGATCCATGAGAAAGAATCGTGTGCGCACTGCCAGTGGACCACTGCCAAGGGTCATGCATGCCGATAGAACGCGGTCTCTCTAATTGGCGTCGTATCGCGACGCGAAGAAACGTACTCTTGCGCAGAACCCTCACACGGCTCACAATTCAGCCGTCACAACCGTTCTCCCGTTCGTCAACTCCCGCGCACCGCCTTGGCCCACACTGCGGGCGCACAGCTTTGATAGGCCTCGCGAAAGACGATTAGTCTCTTGGCGGCCGAAAACTTCTAACTCTCAGCGGAGGTTGGACAATTAGTCAATGATTGTATGTCAAATTATTGACGAGAAAATTGCAATCGCCGACTGTAGTTGTGATTGATTACCCCCTGCATCCCCACCCCCACAGCCATGATGATTGCCGATGACGTCTCCCATCACCGCCCGTACAGCGGCACACAAAGAAGTAGAGGTGAGATATTTTTCTCGCCCAACTATTTTTGGGTCTTTTGATTCGTGAACTAATCAAACCGATAATATTAATTGATGTATACTACATCTTCAGAGCTGGAATGTATCTAAATGTAGTGTAAAACCGAATTTGGCATCATCATTATTATTATGTTTTTGTACATGCAGTAACTGGGTGACCAGGGTGAGACGTTCAACACAAAAACGCTTGTGAACTCCGTTTAACTTCTTGGGTGGTTGAAAATTGGCATCAAACCCAGGATCTCGTCAGCTGTGCTAGCTCATTGGTGCTTTTCGTTACAACTCATAACTACACGCTACTTGATCAACATGAATAATATTCCCTCTTAGACCATATTTGCAGGTTTTGTTTTCCAATACTGAATTCGCCGCAGTTACATGACCTGAAATGTCCCGAATCTTGTTTTTGTTCTCCAAACGACACTTTGATGTAAAACACGTGTTAATCGCTAAGCTAATTATGTCATCCTTAAGTTATGCCTAACCACACATCTGTACCTCAGAGCACGTGACACCGACCCATGTTACCGTCACCATAGCCACGTCCGTAAAATGCAAACACTGCTCTCTCCACTCGTGCGCATTTTATTATTACTGCGGCGTGCATAGATGGCCAAACAATGGCAGTGGATTCATTCATTGTTAAACTTGTGAGGGGGCCCATTGAGATGGCAGAACTGTGGTCCGCTTTCTGCCAGCGAATTTAGCGAATTACCAGCAAAGCAGCTGCAGACTGTTGGTCTATTGTGCATCGTACAGCTGAACCCAGATGGTGCGGCACTTGAGCTGATCTTGAATGTCCAACGCTCTGCCTTGTACCCCCTCCACCCCCGCCACCCATTCGGTAAGTGGTACTATGACCATTTCGAGCGGTGTTCTTCATTGCAAGGCCTGCGGGCCACTGGCGGCCTCTGGTGGCCTTTAGTGCGGCCCCTGACGTGCAGCCCCCCACAATACACAACAACACGTGACAACGCCCCTCCCCCCCATCATCATCGCGCTGTCAAACCCCCACTGGTAACAAATGTGCGGCGGGTCCTCACACTGATGATGTCTTATCGGCGAAAGTGCCCCCCCCCCCCTCTGAAAATGAGTGAAGGATACTGATTTGATTGATTTGGCTGCTATAAATGTCCATGTGATGATGAGCCACTTCGTTGAACTATCATTTGAAATAGCCAGGTCGTTTCCAAGAAAGAAGCTAATGTCTCGGTGGGCATTACCTAGTGAAGTAAAAATATTCATATTCTTTGTTCTTTCGGTAAAGTCACGTAGAAGGGAAATAATAAAATAACCGACCCACGTTATAATAGTAATATTATTTTATTATTTCCCTTCTACGTGACTTTACCGAAAGAACCAAGAATATGAATCCCTGCAGTCACGAAAGCTTTAAATCAAAATTTAGAAGTAAAAACAGTTTAGTTTAATATTGTTTTATTTATTCGTGATTGGCATACCATTCCTACACTTTGCACTCCTATCGTGTTTTTGTGCTGTTTGTTGCTATAGCGTTCTGACCCCGTGCCCCTACTGAACATATGTGAAATAAAGAGCTTCACAGCTCATCGGATTCCTCCTCCAGTACAAATGAATATTCTGATCCTGACGAGATGGAAACATCGGCAACAAAACGATGATCGCCAGGTGTGGAGAACTGCCACCAGAAGTTTGTCGACGTGGTGGCCTCTGTAAAGGGGCTAGACGGGTAGGGAAATAAATGGCCCTGTACCATCTGAATTCCACCCATGGAATGAACACAATGTCCAGATTATACTTGGTAGTATGTAAGCCCCACTATAACTTTCCATGACGGTCAAAGCAATGTCAAGAAGAGTCAGGAATTGCTTCAACCGGGCAAACAAATATGTCAACGTGGAGGCTCAGAGCAACCGTAACAAGGTTCAAATGTGAAACTAATACAACAATTTGCTTTTAAACACCACTTGAGTCTCCCGTTCCTGTTAGCGCAGCTGTTGGTGAAAGGTGAGAATGGGTGGTAGCTGCCGTTCAGTTCGGCTTCTCTCCCCACTGCCTTCGCATGCAGCAGAACAACAAAAATCTGCACCGGGGCCCCACCTACTGGAAGCTTCCCTTGCGCCAGTCACTTCAACCGCAACGTTCCCTCTGCTGCCTGCAGGCATCGTGCCGGTGACAGGGAGTCGATGAGGAACGCCGCCGTTCCGATCAACACCGGCACCAACAACACCGGCAGGGCACAGACAACAAGCCCGCCGCTTGTGGCCCTCAACAGCCGCGGGGCGCCACGGTGGAGAGACGTTAACTACCTCGCCCACGGAGAAGTTGCACTTCGATATTTGGGGGTGGCGGGGGTTCGCTTTGTCCCTCACTTTAGGAATCGCGGGTGAATATGATCCTCATGGCGGATACCGAGGCAATCAAATATTTTATTTCTGGGACACTATTTTTTCCAGGGGTGTACTTCACTCTGCGACTGGGGTACCAATCATTCCGACATCGGTGCCACTCCGCGATGTCGAAACGCAGCGAGGACGACTGCGCCGAAACCCTGAACGTTCGCGGTACGCATCGTGGTGGTGCATCGTGCACAGCTCGTCGAGATGAGTCGATTGCCGCGTCACTGACCATCAGCAGACTAACAGTGATTGCATCACGGACATTATGCGAGAGCCGGGGTATCGCCATAAGGTTCATATATATATTATTTTGTTTCTTTATTGTAAACTACTGAAAATAAATAAATGAAGGTGTTCAGTTTGGGAGGGACGTTGCCCCCTCCCCCGTGCCTCCCCAGCAAACTCCAGCCATCACCTCGCCAGGTATACAGCAGTTCCTCGCCAGGTATACAGGAATTCCTCGCCAGGTATACAGCAGTTCCTCGCCAGGTATAC
>CM025636.2:9939704-9955542 GCA_014621495.2 Entosphenus tridentatus
CAGTTCCTCGCCAGGTATACAGCAGTTCCTCGCCAGGTATACAGGAGGTCGTGGGTTGATCCCGACCCCTGCTGCTGCTGCTGTATATTTGGGAATTGGCCGTGGTTCTCTCCCCGTGGTTGCGTGGATTTCTCTCCGGATCCTCTGGGGTTTTTTCTTCCCTTCACACGTCTATTATACTCGACGTGCCATTTAGATTATTTGGCTGCTATACATTTTCCACGTGATAAGCCAACCTCGTTGAGCTATCATTTGTGGCCAGCCCGCGTCTGATAAAACAGAGCAATATCTAGCAGTGGGCCTTACCTGGTTAAACAAAAATTTATAATAAAAGGGTTTTTCCGTTTTTTTCTGGCAACAAAACTGAAACCTTTTGGCGTCCTCTTTTGGTCTAGCAGCAATTGAGACGAGGCTCAAAAGAAAGCAGTCTCAGGTGTGGACCAATCAGTTTCAAGGACAATGCATATATTATCAGAGTGTGTTTTTTGTTTGCATTTTGACCACAAGTATTGTGGTTAATGCAGACATGATTCCTCGTAAAAAGGTTTACGTTTTCTTGCCAGAAAAAAGGGGAAAACCCTATTATTATATTTTCGTACTGGCAATGGAGGTCTAATGATGTAAAAATATATATTTGTATTTAAAACTTTCGTGACTGCAGGAATTCATATTCTTGGTTCTTTCGGTAAAGTCACGTAGATAGAAAACCAAAATTTTTAATAATAAAATAAAATAATTTTAACTATTTAAAAAAAAAGATTGAAAATAATAAGAGCAAAAAACCCACAATAAAAATAGTGGAATAAAATGAAAATTGAAAACAATAAAAGCAAAAAAAACTCGGGACGTTTCGATCGCAACACAAGCGGTCTACGCGACTTTACCGAAAGAAGCAAGACGATTAATTTATAGTTTTTTTTCTTTTTCCCCGGAGCCCCCCGCCCCTCCCCCCCACCCCCCCACCCCCCATTATACCCCCCTCTCTTCCTTCCCGCCAATTCATTTCCTTTTGGGGGTTTCCCCCAATTCCCTTTTCCGCACCTTCCTTCCCCAGCACCCTTCTTTCATACATTTTTTAATTGTTTCTTTTATTCGTTGTTTGTTTAAATATTTATTTTGGTATTCATTAAACATTTTCTTAAGTTTTGTTATTGATCTAATTATGAATAAAGTTATTTGTTTGGATATTTATTTCATTATTTCTTTAATTACTTTTTTGCTATTTATGCCGTTCATTAAATTATTAATTTCATTCTTTGTGTAACTGTTTCATCAATTAATTATTTCGTTGTTTGCTTCATGAACTTACTTCATTATTTCTCTGGGCGTGGTCCCTTGCCCCTTGCGTGACCCCCCCCACCTCCCTCGAACTTTTCCGTCCGTGTACCCCCCCCCACTCGCCTTCTGCACTGGTAATGTTTACACTGTAATAGACGACGTTTCGCGCAATGGCCCTTCTTCATAGCACGTGAAGAAGGGCCATTGTGCAAAACACGTCGCCTGTCATATACTTTTCTCCGTTCAAAATGTGGTCGGTGTTCGCGACCAATATCAACGATTTTTTTTTGGAGTTAGATTGAGTAAATAGAAACCCGCCACCACCCGACACAGCCAATTACAAACCTCGCTAGTCGGCTGGTGGTGGACTTAACGACACATTTACATTTACGCGATCACCCCCCCCCCCCCCCAAATACCTGTATTATGCATCATATGGTTCCTCTTCAGGCCACAGTGTTACCGACGAATGTGTGTTGAGTTTTTGTGTTTTCCCCCTCGCGCTTGTGTCACCACGGCCAAAGCAAAAAGTGTCGCCGCATGAACCTCACGTGGTCAGAATGTCTCCTCGGAAGGTTCGTGTGCGTGTGCCACCTCCAATGCGCCCCAGCCCACCATCCTAGTTTTAACAACCCACCGACGGCAGGGTTAGGCCTCGGCAAGGTAAGGTAATTGTACCTTTTTTACCGGGTAAAAGGGTAAAGGTAAAGAGTAAAGGTGTCGACATGCCAAGGGGTAAGGGTAAAGGGTAGGGTAAAAGGTAGGCTCGTTGCTTTTTACCTTACCTGCTAAAGGGTAAAAGGTAGGGTAGAGTGATCGTATTGTGGTAAGGTAAAAGGTAGGTTAAAGGTAGGCTCGTTGTTTTTACACTTTTACCTTAACTGCTAAAGGGTAAAAGGTAGGGTAGAGTGATCGTATTGTGGTAAGGTAAAAGGTAGGGTAAAGGTAGACTCGTTGTTTTTACACTTTTACCTAACCTTGCCGAGGCCTAGGCAGGGTTGAGCTCGCGTAGACAGCGCGGCCTCTCTGTGGCGGTGTCGACCACCGTCAAGGATTACGAACCGGACATCTGCCAAGCCAGCCGGTGTCCCCTTCAACAGGCCCGAGTCGTTGACGAGACTCAAGGTGTCAAAACTGACCGCAGTTTTTGCTTGTTTAAACAAATGTTTGCTGATTAGCAACAACAACAGCAAAAGCTCAGAAAGAACGCCATGAGGCCGATGGAATAAAATTATCACCTTATTTTTACGTGTAGATATAGAGCAGAGTTGTATTGATTTAGTCATTAACCATAATCTCTTGCTATAACAAATAAATACTGGACACGAAAACTAGGAAGATACGTTAGCCAGCGTCCTGTAATTTGATTTGCCTTTGCCAAATAACCCAGAATGCACACGATCTAAGAAACTGTATATTTCGGAAGCCAACCTGTGTTGAGCCTGGTTAGTGCTTGGATGGGCGACTACACGATGCATGGCAGGTTGCTATAGACTGTTGCGGGGCTGCATGGTGGCCAGCAGAACAAAAAATGTACCCGTAAAAACAAACTTTTTCACTATAAATCCTTTATATGCGTGGCGGCTAGAGTCCTCTCGTCCTCTGGCTGAAGATGGCTGCCACCTATGGGTCAGATGATTGCCTGCCACCATTAAGCAATTGGTAATTAAATATAAAAAAAACATTTGCCTAAAAAGTGTAAAATTTTGGGGAAAAAAATTCACGAACATTAATTGTCACACACAACGAGTCTGTGTGCAAAATGTCAGCTCGATTGGATCACGGGAAGTGGGTTAAAAAACGACCGAAAGATTTGCACGGTCGTAAGCGCGCAAGCAAGCAAGCAAGTGAACGTAATATAAAGGATTTAAAAATAACTTTGTCAATCCACTAACGGACAAAGAAAGGGCCCACCCCATGCCATGTCGATCACGAGGGTCGTCAGACCGTACTTCACCACCACCGGCCAGCACGGCTTGTCAAAGTGTGTGGGTGCCCAGGGGAGCGTGGAGATTATCACTCGCCGCTGATAATATCCGTGGGCCGGGAATCGAACCTAAGTATTCCGCGTTCACCACTACGCCGCCGTGTTACTGCGTCTGCCCACGCTGCAACGCGTACGCCATGGCGGTATCTGCCGCGGTTGTTTTCCATTCGCAAGTGAAATTCGTATTCCTTTGTGTGTGTGTGTGTCCACCCACGCCACCCCTCTCATTGAACGCAAAGCAGAATGCAGACAACCGATACGGGGCGGACTTTGGAGTAGCCGGGTGGCGGCGCGGAACCGAGACCCGTTAGGCGACACCGCATTCCATAGCCGCGGATTCTCGGTCGACACATTCGGTCGCCTGCAGCAGAGCCGGCCCAGCCACTAAGCGACCCTTGCAATTGCAAAGGGCCCCGTGGCCAGCAGAGGGCCCCCTAGAGTCACTGCTAGCAAGTGGGTGAAAAAAAGCATACATCGAAGGGGCCTCCATCCAAATTTTGCTTAGGGCCCCCAAAGGTCTAGGGCCGGTTCTGGCCTGCAGCCACGGGGGGAGACGCGCTCGGGTTGACGACGATTAGCGCGTTTGGCTATGCACGGTGCTGAAGAAGTTCACCGTACGCACGCACGAACAGGCAAAACGATCCGACTTGTTGCCGTGGCGCACGCAGCACCACGGATCTCCCGTGTAAAATAGCTGGGAAATAACTGATCTGGGTAAGAAATAAAATGAACGTGAACTTGTGAGGCTGTTGTGCAGTGCCCATACTCATTGCAAGCCCGAACTACAAAATTTATTTATTATGGGGTAGAAACATTCCCCACCTGACCCACAATACAACTAATTGTTGCGATTTAAGGTTGCTTAGGACCGTGCAAATCTTTCGGTCGTTTTTTAACCCACTTCCCGTGATCCAATCGAGCTGACATTTTGCACACAGACTCGTTGTGCGTGACAATGCATTTTCGTGAAAAAAAATTCCCAAATTTTACACTGTTTAGGGAAAACAATTTAAATATTTAATTACCAATTGCTTAATGCTGCCAGACAATCATCTGACCCATAGGTGGCAGCCATCTCAAGCCAGAGGACGAGAGGACTCTAGCCGCCATGCATATAAAGGATTTATAGTGAAAAACTTTGTTTTTACGGGTTAATTTTTTTAAATTACTCTTCTGTATTGTGTATGTAACGGCCTCTAGTGGCAGCAGTGGTGATGGCAACCCATTAAGATGAAACAATGAATTAATTTACAGGCCTTCATCAATCCGCTGATTGGACAAATGCCTCCCTGCGCAGTGTGGGTCCACGGGGATTGTTTAACCATACTTCACCACCCTCGTCAGTGTGAGTTGGCAAAGTCGGGTACCCAGGATCGGTTCATATACCACTCGCCACTGACGTTAACCGTGGCCAGTCATCAAACCTCTCCAACATTGCTCCAACCCAAAATACAACAAAAAACTCGATTTTTTTTTCTGTTACGCGATTTAATGCGTGCATCGTGAATCGATGTACTGTTCCAACACCCCCCCCCACTCCTGTTGACAAGTGGCTATTTGTCAAGTTTCTGTAAGTGCTTCAACTGTACAGACAAAGTGATGCCAATCCGCTGTTGCACACAATTTAATAATTCTCAAGTAATGTACACGAGGAGTGGCCACCTGACGTCCACCGAGATGGATGAACAATGATCCGAGCGGCTCCACTCCATGCCTCCCTGAGACCAGTGTTGTCAAATCTCTTTCACATCAATTTGTTTCCCATCCACTTGGACGCAATGCGCTATTTACGCAGCTAGCCCCACAGACTCGGGGAAGATCCTGTTTGCAATCGAACTGGAGTGCCCGGAGAAAAACCCACAATGTACAACCAAATAACTTTAAAAAATCCACATCCTATGACCAAATCAATCTAAAAAACCCACAACGTACGACCAAATAACCTTCAAAAATCCACATCCTATGACCAAATCAATCTAAAAAACCCACAAGTTACGACCAAATCACACAAAAAATCCCACAACGTACGACCAAATCACCCCAAAAGACCCACAATACACGACCAAATCACCCTCAAAACCCCACAACGTACCCTAAAAGATGCACAACGTACGACCAAATCACCTTAAAGCCACGCTGTCTCGTCAGATCCCAAAAGCGAAGCAAGGTTTAGATCTGGTTCGTACTTGGATGGGTGAGCACCACGGGGGATTTCTGGGTGTCGTAGGCACGGGGCTACGAGGTGACTGTAACAACAAGAGTCGCCCTCTCTGATGTATGGGTTGTCTCCGCGTACTCCCGTCTCCTTGCGCACGACAAACACTCGTTCATGGCAATTGGCTAAACATCCCTCTCCAGAGCTCATCCTGAAGAAGACACTTGTGTAAATATGTGGAATCCGCCATATGTGAGGAATAACACCGAAAGGCTGGGACGATTTGTCGATCAGATCAATTGATGGACTACATTTTATAATCAACAAATTTTATGGTTTATTAAACAGGCCCCTTTAAAAACGGCAGCTGCCCCTGCAAACCACGCCCACGGCTGATGACGTCATTGTCATCACCGAGCCCTGCCCATCACCTCCCGTCCAGCGGCACACGGTTGAAACAGAGGCGATAATTGTATTGCCCAAACTATTTCCGTGCTATCCGAGTGGTCGCGCAATAGAACGATAATCGGCAGAGTAATCGATCATTCGATCGGGCGGCCCAGTGCAAGTAGTTCGACCTACTTGCTCTACTGCCTCCTAAAAGGGACTGCGTTTGCTGACAGATGAAATATACAAACAAGCCCTCACGGATGAGCCTGATGGTTTGTCCAGTGACAACACATTGTCTCACAAAGCCAACCTTTATTGGTTCAAAACAGCCAATGCATAGATTGTAAATGTATTGCCCCTTTGTTCGACACCACTGGCATATAATCAGTGGAATGCAAGAGTGCTTTCGCTGAGGTCACCTTTGCGGGAGTTGAGTGGATATTTTTTTTTCAGAATGTTTTTTTTGTTTATCAGCACATGGTGCCTCCCCTCGTGGCAAGATGAGATATAAATGGACTGGCAAACGTCCAACACTCGTCTCCGGCAACGGGCTCGAGCTTGTGACGGGAATTCCACATTGCCATGGTTAGGTGGCAGTCTCGCAATAGGATCACCAAATGGATCATCCAAAGGTCAAGAGGTCACCATGGCCATATGCTGTCAAAGCCACTGAACATGGGTTAACTGCATCATCTGGTCAGAGGCACCTTGACGTTGGCAGTGGCATTCACTGGGGTGAATAAGTGACGCATCGATTCAATGATTATCCTTCATTCTTAAGCTCATTATACCTGCAGTTTTTTGACGACTATATGCTTTGACTAGAAGATGTTTTATATAAGTGGTTCACGTGACGACTGCAGCCACCGTTTGGCACAACATTCACTGCATTAATCATTTTAAAAAGCACTTCCATTGAATCGCGGCGTATTTATCGACTCACCGATAGCGGGCCGGATGAATATTTAACACCGGTGAACTCATCTTCTTGTTTTTTTCGGTAAAGTCACGTAGAAGGGAAGTAATAAAAAAAATATTTTATTATGTTTTATTATTTTTATTATTTTATTACTTCCCTTCTACGTGACTTTACCGAAAAAACCAAGAAGATGAATTCCTGCAGTCACGAAAGCTTTAAATCGAAATTTAACCGGTAAACTCCTCCATTCCGCGACACTATCACCCATGACGCCTATTGTCCGCGCATTTTGTATCTGCAGTTCAGCGGAGCGGATGGAGGGACAATACTATCGGCGACTCCCATCCCCCCACGTCACCGCGGACAAGAGGAGCTCTCCCGCGTCGCCGACGCTGGAGGAGGAGCTACTGCCATCTCAGCGCTTCACCAAAAATCCCCCCCCCCCCACGTCAGCGGGCACCGCTGAACAACCCCCGCGTTCGACTTGCGGAGTCTGCGAGGGGTTCTTGGGGGCGCCAGCGGCTGGCGGGTTACAGTGTTCCGCGTGCGGCGTGATTGATTGGAACGCGTCGGCACGCGCACGACGCGCGCGCGCGCGCGGACGCCGCCCACGCGCGCGTGCCCGTGCGGGCTCCACCGCAGAGCCGCTTTGGAGGATGATGATGATGATGATTTTTTTTTGTTGCATCAGAGCGCAGGGGCGGTTCCGTAAAGCGGGAGAGAGGACTTCAATTGTTTTTGCCGCAACGCGACAGGACGACCGCCGATTATTCTCTCGATTTTCACCCGCGGTGCGTCTCTCACGACGGCGTTGATCTTTTGTCGCGTTCACGGACACGCCCGACGCAATACAGGGGGGGGTGGCAACATCTATCCACATTTGAGGAAATTAACGACTCCACGATGATTGCCGCAGTTCGAGCGGAAAGTTTTCATTTTGTTAACGGAGAGCAAGTTTCCAATCGAAAAACATTGACTGTATACATCATTGCAATTATTATCGTGGTGATTTATTTGCTAAACAAAACATTGCCCAGCCTAATTTAAAATGAGATCCTGCTTTGAAATGCTGTGACCAATTTCATGCAAAAACTAAGCCTCTGCCTCTTAAAATATATATATCGATGCAATAACCTACTGCTTTCTACTGGCATTACATTGCTTCCCCTGCAAATGAAGCGTTCATACAGGCTCCATCTCTGGGTGCTCTACCAAACCCCTCGTTGGACGCCGATTTTTTTTAAAAGAAGTTAATTTCGTACTCACGTAGATTGTTTTGCGTAACTGACCCCTGGATTACGAACGTCTCTGACCACCGCAGCACCGCCTCCACCGTCCTCTTCCTCGACACGCGAGATTCTGGGTTTTTTTTTTTCACGAGCCGCGCGCGTGGCTAAATGCGGGCCCGGCTCAATCTCGAGCAATTATCTTCGTCTCCGTAGCAACGGCCTTGGACAGTACACAGAGGCATTCACAATCACTGACATGGAGTGGTGGGGGTGGGGTGGGGTGGGAAACCAATCCCGACTTCTTGTCAAATTTACCCGGCACTTTGTGTGCTGGGCAAATGTCAGAACTCAGCATTGTAATTTACAAATCCGGGTCCTGCCGCGTTACCACGTTCTCCGCAGTTCTTCGGCGCTTGGAAAGTCGCCCCCGCGCGGGAAATATGCGAGAGTTTCAAACCTCTACGGCCGCGGTGCCGAGATGTTAACTACCTCGCCTGGTATGCAGGAGGTCGTGGGTTCGATCCCGACCTCGACCCCTGACGCCCGTTGTATGTTTGGAGTTTGCGTTTTTCTCCCCCAGTGATCGCGTGGATTCTGCTCCAGGTCCTCCGGTTTTCCCTCCAAATTTATAATCAACGTGCGTTTAGAGCATTTGGCTGCTATAAATGTCCACGTGACAAGCCACTTCGTTGAACTATCATTTGTGGCCATGTCGCTTCTGAAAATAGCTTTATAGCTCAGTGGGCCTTATCTAGCAAAAAAATATATAATTATAGTTTAAATATTCGGGTTTATTTTTGTTAAAAGCTACGTTACTTTTGGCTCCCTCCACGCCGTGCGGGCAACGTGGGCTGCTTGACCATACTTCACCACGCCGGTCAGTGCGGATCGGTGAGGGACCACAATGGAGACCCGTCAATGAAGTCCAAACTGTCCCCATGCTTCAATCAAAACATTCTGGATGCTCATGTTAACTGCCAAGCCGTGGAGATAATTCCACATTCCCATGGCAGGGAAATGTCTGCTCCATAGCACAGCCCCTGTTGACTTTCTACCCAGAGGTGTCGTAGCTCCACCAGGTGGTACTCATTTTAGCCTACGCCAGGGGGTGATGATGGGCACAACGGCGCTCGAAGTCCACGATTTGAACTGGCAGCAGATGTGCGCCGTGCCGTGCATGCAAATGTGAAATAAAAACGTAAAATCCACGCAATCCGGCACATTTACGTGAAACTACACGCGCACAGCCACTTCAAGGGGGACGCACAAAGCGATTCGCGCAAATCGGTGTCATCTAAAGCCGGCCAATCGTTGTGACCCAACACGTCTGTTTTTTTTACAAAATTTAATTAAAAACAAAACGACCGAGCACCGTCCCGCGAAGCGCCTCGCCTCCACGCGTCGGTACCGACCGGGGCGCCGGGCGATCATTAGAGAAGCCGATCGTTGCGGTGCCACCCTGTATATAGCCCAAGCTAAACTTAGCCGCTGCCGTAATCCTGAGCCATGGCAACGCTGTCAAAAGCCTCGGAGCACTGTGCGCGCGCAAGCGGGCGGGCGGGCGAGTAAGCGCACGTGCGCGTACGAGGGGTCGCTCCGTCTCCTCGGTTAGGTTCGCGCACTTGGAACGTGCCAACACCGATGACTCACGCCGCTCTTGCGCAATTGCACCGGGCGGCACCCACGAAGAATCGCGCTCGCGAATTTTTTTTTTAAGAGGTCCACCGAAGAGGACTTAAATATACAAGAGGCGACTTCTTCTTCTTCTTCTTCACGATGGAGAGATCTCCCCCGTTTTCGCGACACACCCTCCTCTCTCACGGTGGCTCCCAGCGACGGGGTTTCGACCGGGACCTACCCGTCGGGAATTGCGAAGGCCGCGGGAAGCAGAAAACGCAGCTAGACGCTACGATTTGGAGTCGATTTTGGTTTAGAAAAAGAACAAAAAAAATACCTGATGACGGTTGGTCATAATCACCGTTGTGGGTTTACTCTCCAACACGGCGGTGTGCTGAAGCAATGACTAATTGACACGTTTTGCTTTGTGACAAACCTTACTAATTGGCTGTGTCGGGTGTCGGTGGGTTAACAACACATTTACGCGATGTAACCCAAAAGCCACGTTATTGCTGCGTGTTGGCCCGAAAAAATATTTGTGAGGGTTGACAGTCCATGGTCTGCGGGTCCTGAACGGTTGGCAACCACCTCTGTATCTTTCTCATAGCTGAGCGATACCTGTGTTATGAAGAAGGGACATTGCCTGAAACGTCGCCTGTTACAGTATATCATATGAGAGCAGTGTTATTGGCGAATGTGTTCAGTTTTGCTGTTGGCAATTCTACAAAAGGGAGCATTGCAATTCCATGAATCCGAATCCTTGAGTTGAAATTGTTTTCCCTCGCGTCTTACTTGAGCGAGATGTGCGATCGTAATGAGCTCTCACATGGTTTGAATAGAGGATTGTCAGTGATGGAAAGTGTTTATAGATTGGCTAAATACATTTCTATTTTTTGTTCCCCATCTGCAATGTCAAGTCCCTGCAAAAGGCAACAGTTTGAAAAATCAGTAAAAAAAAACAAAAAGAGTTTTAAAAATCATAGTAGCCCAAGAATAAAATGTAGCAGATTTAGACGACTGGGATCAGTGGTACATAGTGATGACATGAAGCGTACTGCACTTAACCGAGCGACCCGAGTTCTATTAATTGATTAAATGCCCACTGCTAACATCAGCGGCGAGTGATATCTGAATTGGACCTGTGCTCCCCTGTCACTAGCCCGCACTGCCCCCCCCCGTCACGACATGATGATTGAGGCTTTCATCCAGCAGCTGATTGAAAATCAGACCCGGGCTCACGACGCCACGCGCTCGCGAACGACGTTTGCAGCGGTTTGCAGCGTTCACCACTTTGTAGCAAAAAAAAAAACTAAAATTACGCTCCGGCCGTACGACGTAGAAAGTCGCCATCGGCCGTACGGGCAGTTGGGAATGGGAGCTGAGGCCTCCTCTCTGCACAAGCTGCTCGCCAGACTTTGCTATCGACTCGACGGACATCCCACTGCAACTTCACAGCATCGCTGCCCGGAGCAGACGCAGCGCTATTTTTTCTCAGCCGTGCACAAACGCAGCCGATTACGCGGGTGGTGAGTGGTTGGGATGGGTGTGCGGGGACGACACTTCATGCCGTGACCACTCAAGGACACTGGGGGGGGGAAAGCGGCGATCTCAGCGGGCGGCGGGCTCGTTGCGCTGGTCGTCTCGACGAATCTCTCGCGCTGACAATGGAGAGATGTGCGCTTGATGTTGAGGACGAGGGTAAACAGAAGCCTCTTTCATTCTCTCATTCCACTCCACTCCCCCACAACCAGCGCCGACCCTGCCTTGACCCCCCCGCCACTCACCCCGCCCTCGTCTTTTAACTTTCATGGACGAATTTATTAAACCGCCTTTAATGTGCAAAATAATAAATATATAAAGGAGTTCCTAGTGTCTCCTTTTTGCAGCCTTTTGCGTCGTTTTATGTGTGGAGCTCATCTTCGTTTTGCTGGTCCCAAAGCCAGGAAACGGAGATTCCACATTCCTATGGCGGGATAAATCTTTTCATGAACACAACGACTGGGGAGCTGACGGATATTATATTATTATATTTTATTATATTATTACATCACTCGCTTTACTACCCGGCTTCGCCCGAGACGTTGATTCTTGTCTTGGGTTAATTCACGGCATACGCGGTGGGGGGGGGCGTGACGTCAGCAGGCACGCTGCGTGACGCTGCCGCATGCGGGTGACATCACAGACGTGACGTCACCGCTCACTTGCCGTGCAAAATATATCCATTATTGCTACCCACATGCCAAATTTAACTTTTGTTGCATGTCGGGAAGTATGCTAAACATTTTGAACAGACACATTCACAAATTTCCCTTTTATACATAAAGATTCATGAATAAATAACGACTCATTCAGCTCAGCAGCGCCGCTTCAGAAAATGATGACGTACGACGACAATTAAGAAAGACTGTTGCTGATGATGATGATGACGCTGGCAAAAATCGTCCGATGATGCTGGTTGATGTAATTACCAGCGAAACGTCGTACTACTCAAATTGTAAATGTTGTGGATTTACTCTCCAACACACCGGTGGGCTGAAGTCGTCACTAATTGTGACAAATCGCTTGCTAATTGGCTGTGTCGGGTGGTGGAGGGTTAAGTCATTTATGTTTACGCTATCTAACCCAAAACCCCTTATTATGAATGATGGTGATGCAGAACCGTTTTTGCTCGAAGCTTAAACCTCGCTCGCTAAGTTGGGACCGACCAAGTGTGGAAGTCGTCAGCGAAATAAGTAACATCTCACGATCTGACTCGTCTCTTTGTCCAACGCGGCGTTTGATTTCACGAACGCTTCAGAACCAGACGACGCACGCCCACATGGGCACAGAACAACACACACACACACACAACAAAGATCCCCATTATAGCCTTAACAGACTGTTGGGGCAATTGCTGTTAGCGAGCACCTATGAAGGCCGGAACGGCACACGAGGGGGTGGGTGGCCAACACCACGCCCGACTGCCTTTGTCTCCCCAGTGGCGACGTTTACACACTGCACCAGGTACTCATTTGAGGCTGAGTCGACCTAGGGGAGGCCCAGAACCGGCTCAGATAATCGTCACCGGTGTTGGCTGTGAGCGGGAATCGAACTCGGGTCGCCTGGTTCATATGGCGGCACGCTAACTGCTACACCACACACAGACACACACACAGCCACACACAGGGAGAAACACACACAGCCACACACAGGGAGAAACACACACAGCCACACACAGGGAGAAACACACACAGTCACACACGGAGAAACACAGTGGAAGAAAGTCCGCAACATTCTTTCTTCAGGCACAAATTCCGAAACAGCAAAATCTCACGGAGGCCACGGAACCTCCTCGACGTCGCTTTGGCAAAGCGCGGATTCCGTGGCTCCCGCCGCGGTGCAAGCGAGGGGAGAGAGAGAGCGCCATCGACCAGGGCGAGACGATCAAAAGCCTCGCTCGCAGGCGCGGGGGCGGGGTGGGGATGACCCCAGGCAAAGACAAAAGCGCGCCGGGCAGGGCCGCTGGCAGTGAAATTTTACGAGAGGTGAAAAAGAGAGAGAGAAATACGCCAGGACAGCTCGCCCGGGGCACGTTTTACGCAGGGCAGAGGTCGCAAACAGGTTTTGATTCCTTACCCGTACCCGGCCGCACCAGGGTAGCAATCGGATACCCGTACCCTACCCGATACCCGGCTACCCGTACCTGGCCGGGTATCGGGTAGGGTACGGGTACCCGATTGCGACCTCTGGGATGAAGCCATGTTGCAGGCGCGGGTGGGTTGATTCTAGGAACTTGAATTGTGAGAAGAGACAAGACGTTGGGAAATGAGTGACAAACGGTGACTCACCAGTGACTCACGGCCTACCCGTACCCGGCCGCACCAGGGTCGCAAACGGGGACCCGTACCCGGCCTGGTACGGGTCCCCGAGTAGGGTACGGGTATCGGGTACCCGGTTGCGACCTCTGACGCAGGGCGACGATCTGGAGCCAGGCCCCCCCCCTCCCCGCCACGCCTTCGAATCTCGCTGGATCGTGCCGTGCGTTAGGCGCTTGAATTGTCAACGCGAACGCCCGCGCGGACCGTCGGGGGCTTGCCGGTCGTCTGCGCCGAAGCCACCCGCGGTTTCATTAAATTGTGCGGAAGCTCCGGCTTAAAGTGATCTCGTCGGTGCACGTTGATATTGATTTCGTTATGCAAGTGACTCGATTTATCCGTTGGGTGGATTGCCTGGGTTGCGGCTATTAACCCTGCTTGTGGATTTTCTTCGTGGATTTTTTTTGTTAAGTGAATAAAAACACTTTACGTTTACCGGTTCTGGCATTGAATACATTGTTTGGCGATGCTGCTTAAGTAGAGACGCCAGAGAGACAGAGTGGATAATAAAGGGTCAGAGACTACACCTTACTGAAACTTTAGAGCCTAATGAGAATTAAATATTAAAAGTGTGTTCTGGTGATTCGTTTTTAAATTGGCATGTGAATCGTCTGGAGCACTCTGCAGCCGTCTGGGACGTTCTTCCTTCCGATGTTAGGAAGCCACTGGAGCTCAGCACTTTTAAATCATCGCGATTGAAAACTCATTTCTTTAGAACTTGTGTTTAGTTTGTTGTCCTTCCCCCGCACCTCCAATCAGCACGTATGGTGCGAAAGAAGTTCAACATACATACAGTACACGGTAGCCATTGAGTCGCAGACAAAAACCCTCAATAATTCAACAGCAGTAACATTATTACTCTCTGTTATGAGTTGGCCGTGACCGGGAATCATAATCATGACGCTGGGTACGCAAAGTAGGTATGCTTCTTACTTCACGGCCACGCCAGCCACGCGCACGTGCTTGGGTATAATTCATCTTCTCACTCGCCGTGTGCCTCAAGGGACTCATTCCCGTGTCCGGGGTTCAAGGTTCAAGCCCCTTGGGGGGGCTGGGCGTCTCAGCCCATCCTCTCGTGGGGGGGGGGGGTAACAGCCGTGCCCAGAGCCAAGTTGACCCTGAGCGTTGAAAAATGTTCCCCCGTTGTCAATGGGGAAGGATAGCGACGCTTCCGTAAACCGATAGCTCCACCCGACGTGGCCGGACCCTGCTCTGAAGGTGCAGACATTGGCAACGGCGCCGCAAAAGACGCCGACGCGGAGTTCAGCATTTGCCTCGAGGTTTTAAACCTTTTTGTTGTTTACAACGATCGCCAGAAAGTCCCTCCGTCCCGTTAAATCCGAGGCCCCGTTTAGCCCCCTCCGCGTCTTGCCCGGCACGATGTCCGACGTTTCGCTCCACGTGCGGGTACAACTCTAGCACCCAATCAGAGAGCCATGCAGCGCAAGCCGCGGAAACCCTGCGCCCCTCTTTGCTGTTTTGCTTTCAGGTGGCGAATTCAAAGCCTCGAATCTGCAAAATGACTGCGATGGCACATTTGGCGAGGGCCCGTGAAGGCCGCCACTGTGCGCGAGGCGGTGGGAGGGCCGCACCACACCTTTGCCTCCGCAGCGCTGATGTTTACACACCACGCCGGGCGCTAATTTCCTGCTGAGTCAACCTACAGGAGGCCCAGGGTTAAATATTCACCACTGATATTGACCATTAGGGGTTTCATAGCGCGGCACGCTAAATTCTGCGACGCCGCTCCCCAACCCACCCACAGCCATGCAACAACACAAAAAGACAAAGATCCCCCGTATAGCCTTAACAGATTCTTGGGGCAAGTGCTGCTAGCGAGCACCTATGAAGGCCAGCACGGCGCACGAGAGGGTGGGTGGCCAACACCACGCCCGGCCGCTCCTGTCTCCCCAGTGACAATGTTTTTTACGCACCAGGTACTCGTTTGAGGCTGAATCGACCTAAGGGACGCCCAGGACCGGTTCAGATAATCGTCACTGACGTTGGCCGTGAGCGGGAATCGAACTCGGGTCGTCAGTTTCGTAGCGCTCACCGCTACACCACCGCTCCCCACACACACACACGCACACACGCGCGCGCATCCCAGAAGCGACCGTGCCCAAGTATAAAAGCGTACATCACCCGCTGCGTCGTCTGCGGCTCGTGCCGATGCCGCAGTGAAATCAATAAACTTGGCCGCGCTGCGCTGTGGAAACGCGCGCGCGTGTCCCAGGGCAGCGTGGGAAGACCCGGCAGGCTCGGCAGCCGACTTTGTCGAGCGCACACAACGGCCGCGTCGCTCCGGTTTGGAGGCTACGAGGAGCCGGCCGAGGGCAAAACCCACCGGGGCCGTTGATTTATTGTTTTACGCACTGCGGAGGCCGTTCGCGAGTCGATGGGGGAGCGGCG
>CM025636.2:10005533-10017264 GCA_014621495.2 Entosphenus tridentatus
CCCCCCCAAACCAACGGTGACCGACTGGGCTGGCGCGGTGGAGGCGGGAGAGGAAGGGGAGGAGCGGCAGAAGGCGGGCATCAGAAGAGAGAAGTATGAGAGAGCAACAAAAACAAAACGGAGGGCACCGTGCACCCCAAAGAGGGCTACCCCCACACATGGTCCTGAGTCGTCGGGTTCCTGGACAGACACGTGGACGTCAGAAGACGGAGTCGTGGCGGCAAAGATTGGCCAAGGGAGGGGGAAGCCCCCGGAGCTTAGGAGTGCGGAACAGCTGTTGGACAAGGTGGACAAAAATTGTTACTAACTACTGGAGGATGTGTCGGGGTAGGGAAATGCATTTTTGAGTATGGACCTCTCCTTGGCATCGGTGAATGTGAGGGGAATTCGGGGCAGGGCCAAAAGAGGAACCATACTGCATTATTTACGGACCCTGAAAATAGATGTGTACTTTCTGCAGGAGTGCCGCCTACCATATTCCCTCGGTGGGGAAGAGCTGAACAAGGACTGGGATGGACGCTGCTTTTGGTCGGGAATTAATGCCAACAGGAACTCGGGAGTAGCCATCCTCCTGGGTAGAAGGAACGTGGAGGTGTAATGCGAGCAAGAACAGGGTGGTTGCTGGCCTCCACGCCACTCACACGGGCCGGGGTATTGAGAGGCTGAGCGTGTGGGAGGAGCCACTGCTCACCTCGGCTCCAATGGGAGACGGGGTGAACGGGGGGCGGAGACGGGGGCAGGATGGGAAGGAGGAGTCGGGGTCACGTGAGAGGGGGGATATAGGGAGAGAGCCGGAAGGGAGCTGGGGGAGAGAAGAGAATGAGAACAAGGAGGAAGCCACGCTGGCGGTTGAAGGAGAAGTGGCGCCATTTGCCACGTGGTCAGGGGCCCTACACGCACCGTCGTCTAGCGGGCGCGTGGGCAGCCGGGCCAGCAGAGTGTGCGGGGTCGCACGGAGATAGCGACGAGCCAGCAGAGAGTGCGGGGCACCCGTAGGAGCGGTGTGGCCAGCAGCGTGTGTGGAGGAGCACACGGAGGGAGCCGGGCGGACACGGCGTGGCGAGAGCCACACGGAGCGTGCGCGGGGCGCACGGCAGAGGCGGCGCGGGTCTGAGTGAGGACCAGCGGGGTGCGAGACAAGAACCCAATAAAGGACGAACGGAGACCTACATCGCCTGACGGAGTCCTTTATTACAGAGGTACAAGAGGCCCGAGAAGTGGTCCCGGGACGATTACTCTATGTTGACGTTACATACGACGGCACGGCGGTCCGGTTGGTCAACGTATACGCCCCCACGCGGTCCCCGGAGCGCGTGGAACTGTTGGACAATGTGGCGACCTTGCTGCTTACGCGAAGACACGTCATCACGGGGGGCGATTTCAATTGTCCTCTCTGCTCGTCAGACATGCTGCCAGCAACCGGACGTCAGAGTTTGGACCTCTCCTCTAGGAGGCTGGGCGCTCTGGTCAAAGATTTTTAATTGATAGACACTCTCCGGTCGGGACACCCAAAGCGGCCGGGATTTACGTGGACTAGTCGCTCGGGAACCTTGCACTCGAGAATTTACTTCCTCTTTGTCTTCGCTAAAGTTGGGACGGAGAGTGTGGAAATTAAGCCCTTTTCTTTTTCTAGCCATAGGCCGATAGCCGCGAGGCTTAGAATCCCGGATGGTCTGAGGCTGGGACGAGGGATCTGGCGAATGAACACAGGGTTGTTGGCGGACGAAAAAGCGACTGGAGACTTCGTCAGGCTGTACGGGGAATGGAGGAGCCTGCGGTGTTGCTTAGGCACTACGGCCGAGTGGTGGGGAATGGTGAAGGGTCGGATTAGGACCTTTTTTCAGACCCAAAACAGGAGAAGGAGCGTGATGATTGAGCTGCGGGGAGTAGGTTATCTGGTCATGGGCGAAATGAGACAACTAAAAGATGGGATCTCCACGTTGCTGGAGAAGCGTGCTGCGCAGCTTGCCTTTAGGGCACGAGTGAAGGCAGTGGAGGAGGGAGAGCGGTGTACGCGGTTCTTTTTTAAGAAATGTAGGAAGGCGGAGAATACAATCCGGGAACCGGTAAGCCCCAGTCTGGGCAGACTCGCACACACAGAGGGGATAGTGGAGGCAGCTAGAAATTACTTCAGGGAGTTACACAGGAGCAGGTCGTCGGAGGCGGAAGCACGGAGCTCCTTGCTGGAGGAGGTAGGAAAGGTCATCGAGGCTCCAGAAGAAACGAACAGGCAGACCCAGATGGCAGAATTAGATGAGGTGGTAGGAGGGTTACGTCGGCAGAGAGCACCAGGAGAAGACGGGATACCGACAGAATTCTAAATTACCTTTTGGGATACCATCAAGTACGACATGTTGCAGATGTACAGGGAAGTCTTGGAGCAAGGCCCAGTGCCGGATTCTATGAAAAGGGGTGTGATAACCCTTATATATAAGAGGAGAGGGGAGCGCATTGACCTTGGGAGGACTGAGGTTGAGGAAAGGGATTTGGCGGATGAACACGAGTCTCTTAGCAGATGATGGGAAGGTGGTGAGGGTCTTTATCAAACGGTATGAGGGATGTAAAAGCCTGCAGCGCTGCTTTGGCACTATGACAGAGTGGTGGGAAATGGTTAAGAGCCAGATCAAAGGTTATTTTTCAGGCACACAGTAAGAGAAAGAGTGTAAGGAATTATTTGTGGGGTCTGAATGATCAGTTGGATAAAGCGCATAGGTTGCTGGAATTAGGTTTCCCAGTGATGAGCGAGGTAATAAGGCAGCTCAGGGATAAAATCTCCTTGACGCTTGAAAAACGAGCTGCGCAGCTCGATTTTAGGGCACGGGTTAGGGCAGTGGAAGAGGGGGAACAGTGCACACGGTTCTATTTTTTTTCAGGAAGACAGAAAACAAAATCCGAGAGCTGGTCGTCAGCCCAAGCCTGGGCAGACTGACACAGACAGAGGGAATTGTAGAACCAGCACGGGAATACGATGCAGAACTATATGGAAGTAAGACGTCGGAGGCGGAAGCCCGAGACTTATTACTGGGGGATGTTATGCAGAACATCAAGGCTCCAGCGGAAATGAATAGGCAAGTTCAGATGGAGGAGCTGGACGAGGCAGTAAGAGGACTACGTCGGCACAAAACGCAAGGGCAGGATGGAATGCCGGCTGAATTCGACATTACATTCTCGGACACCATCAAACACGACATGCTACGTTTGTGTAGAGAAATCTTGGAGGAGGGCCCAGTGCCAGCACCCATGAGGGGAGTGGTGCTAACCCTCATATATAAGGGGAAGGGGGCCCCCGCAGCAACCTTGGGAGCTGGCGCCCAATCACCCTGTTAAACTCGGACTACAAGTAAAAGCCATCGCAGCACGGCGGAGAAAGTGGTAGAGGAGGTAGTAGGAACGGACCAGACATGTGCAGTCCCGGGCAGGCGAATTTCAGACAATCTTGTACAGTGAGGGTAAAAAGTATTTGATCCCCTGCTGATTTTGTACGTTTGCCCTCATTAAAATGCAAATCAATTTATACATTTTTTTACATGCGTTTTCTGGATTTTTTTGTTGTTATTCTGTCTCTCACTGTTCAAATAAACCTACCATTAAAATTATAGACTATCATTTCTTTGTCAGTGGGCAAATGTACAAAATCAGCAGGGGATCAAATACTTTTTTCCCTCACTGTACATTGATGTTGTGGTTTTCTGTAGGGACGTGTCCTCAGTGTGGGAGGTACTAGAGCTCGCGAAAAGTTTTTTTTGGCCTCAGGATCCAAGATTAATGTAAATCAGAGCGAGATGATGATTTTTGGCGACTCCAGGCTATTTGAGGGCTGCCCACCAGAGATAAGAGTGCAGGCAGAAGGGATTAAGGTCCTGGGGGTCACCTTCTACCGGGAAGACTCAGCAAAGAGGAATTGGAAAGAAAAGATAAAGGCGGTGAAGCTGTCCAGGTGGACGAACAGGAGCCTTACAATGGAAGGAAGGATCCTGGTTTTGAAGGTGGAAATACAACCAGCACTCAATTATCTGGCATATATTTTCCCGCCGGGCACGCAAATGGCGCAGAAAATAGAGACACTGTTCTTGAGTTTCATCTGGGGAGGCAGGATGGAACGGGTGAAAAGGGAGACTATGTTCAAAAACGCTGCGAACGGTGGGAGGGGTGCCCCTAATTGTCGCGTGCCCTCACCACGATCTTTGTCTGTAATACGTTGCGCTTGTTTTATTCCCGATGAGTCCCAGGTAAAGGCCTCAGATTATTTACGGTACAGACTGGCATGGCTCCTGCGGAGACTAGGGATGGCTCCATTGCCGCGCGGCACGCCTCTCGCTTGGACGCAGGGGTGGTTGTGTGCCGTGGTCAATGAGTACATTACAGAATATGAGCCGGCCCGGGTAAGAGAGTCGTGGTGTCCACGAGGAGTCCTTGCCGAGATGGGCAAGAGGGAGGCCTGTGCAAAGGTGCCACCAGGTGCACGAAGTGCAACACAACCAACAAATATGTGAGAACGTGGCATTTGGGGCCTTAACTAAAAGGCAAAGGGACTCATCCTGGCTGGCGGCCTGGGACCAGTTGGCATGCAGGAAGTTCATGTATTCCCGCCATATGGCCCGCACCCCTAAATGAGAGGCTGCGATTCGGATGAGTGTATGACTCAAGTCATTGTGCAATGTCCCTTTGCGTAGGAGGTGTGGGAGCTATGCCAGGCTCTTCTGGCTCCTTTTTATTCGGTCAAGGCTACAATGCCAAATATTATTTGGGGGTTATTCCGACGGAAGGCAGGAGGGGATTGTGCTCAGACATGGGCCGCAGTAGGAGCCATAAAAGAAGTCCTGTGGAAGGCGCGTGGACGGATGATTAAGGGTGCTTATATGACATCCTCTGATGTGTACCACCTAGTCTGGAGGCTGATCGACAGGGTGGTGGAGGTTGAAAGAGTAAAAATAGGCAGCAAAGCTGCAAAAGAGAAATGGCGGTGGCCTCCACCTCCATGTGGCACGAGATGAAGTAAGCGGTGCTTGGGAAAGTTCTCCGCCACGGCACTGGGAATGGAGGAACGAGTGTTTTTATTCCTTCGACAACCGCGGACTCTTGTTTCAAAATGCAGTGGTTGGGCCGGCAAAGTTTCTTCTCTTGCAATGGTTTTACTTAACTTGATTCCTCTGCTTGCCGTGGTCATATCTTGTAATAAAAATTTCGTTCACTTCTCGTTGTCCAATCAATTCCACATATTGCACACGTACTCAAATCCGGTGGCGATGCATGCCTGTATCAAAATCGGCATTAATTCATCAATTAATTCGCTACTTAAAAGCAATTTACATTTTGTATGGACGCCTTATTATTTATATATATTTGTATAGGTCAAAAACGTCGAGGTCCCTAAAATGTGGAATCGGCTCACGCAAAAAGCAGGCGCCGTGTGTCTCAGGCGCCATTGACGTAGTTCTCGACCGCGAGTTAAACTAAGTTGTTAATAAAACTGTTGTTTTTAAAAACTTTTTAAATAAGTTTTTTTTATTGGTGCACTTGATGTGTGGGGGTGTGGTATGGGATCCTGCTATCGCGGAAAGGTGCCTTGTGCGGGTTGTGGTTGCTGTCACGGAGTTTTTTTCGGCTATCCGGAACAGTGGACTGTCCATGGTTGAGATAATAAAACTTTTAAATAGTCGTCGTCGTGATCTTTGCCCTCTTCAAACTGTGGGTCAGGCAGCATGTTGGCTGTCCCGACCCAGTATGTGGTTATCAAACTTAATTTAGAGCTTTCGTGACTGCAGGAATTACTCTTTGGTTCTTTTGGTAAAGTCACGTATAAAAAAAATAATTAAATACTAGCATACGACGTTTCGATTGCAACACAAGAAATCATCATCAGGTATAAATGAAATAGAAACACAAATCTAGTATACTTAGAAATGTAATGTAATACAACAGAGAGTCGGATAACATAACATTCAACACCCTACCTGGTTGATTACCTTCTTCCTGAGAATGCTAAATTTGAGAGAGAGATAAAACACAGAACCAGAGACATATAGACAGACATATAAGTAGAGACAGATATCACAGAGATACATAGAGAGAGACGTACATAGGCACACAGAGTGTGGTTATCCACTAAGGCTGTCAAAGCCGGAATAAAAGAGAGCATCTCCTACTCGTGTCTGTGAATTAGTACACTACGTATATATAACGCACCACACGGATGGGTAGAAGCAAGCAGAGGGGAGCGAAGAAGGGAGGAGGGAAATACAAAAAATTCCCCATTGGCTTCGACTTCTGCGTCGGGAGATGCAAGCAAAGCGGCGAAGCTGTGGATCGCACCTCCGGCAGGGAGCAAGCGTGAGTTTGAGGAACCCCCGATGGAGCCCCCTCGAAGCTCGAGGTTTCCAGGAATTTCTCGCGCGCTGGCTCTCCCGCAGTGGGCGAGACTCCAAATAATAATAATACTGCAATAATAATAATTCTGCTACTGGAATGTCAACTTTTAACGTGCCACCAACGCACATTATTCGCTCGCTCTCCCGGAGATAGTGAGAGAGAGAACGACTCGGAGGCCCGAGAAGGAACCACAGACGTGATGCAGGCAAGGTAGCAGCAGCAGGCATTGAGCCAGCACCAAATCCCCCTCCGAGCTCTGTGGTCCTATATATATTAAGATGTTTATCGGACAATTTCTGAAGGCTTAAATGTGAAAGGAAACATGAGCACCTGGAAAAAACCCCACGAGTGCGAGGGGACAACACTCTATCCCGGACAGATGGAACAAACAGGCAGGGGGTCCAACATTTTTGCTGTACCGCGTTCTCCTGGCAAGTCCAGGGTACGGCACCTCCTGGAGATTAGTCCACATGTGCTGTACACCATCGTCTCCTGGCAAGTACAGGCAGGGTATGGCACCTCGCCAACGCCCATGAGAATGACGCTGGAACAGATGGAAATTATGTATGTAGATCTTATTTCGAACCGTACGTAGCCAACCGTGTTAATCGGAGGCGCGGGAGTAAGATAACAAACTAAACAATGAGTCCACATTTGCTGTACCGTCTTCTGGCAAGCCCAGGGTACGTCACCTCCCACACGACGCCACACGGGAAGGGAGCTTCACAATGTGTGTGTGTGTGATCCACCAACCCCCTCCGCTAGCAAGTGCTCAGCTGCTCCAGTTGAGTCTCCGCGCCCGAGACTTGGGAGGGCATTCACTCGTCCATTGCCTTGTGAGGAGCGCAGAGCAACGATGTGGGAATGATGCCTTCCAGACTATCGCCTGCCCTGCCACACATCGGTTCAAAACGTCAACGGCTAATTGGTCACACGTGCAACAACAACAACAACACGCGCACAATGTATTGAATGTGGTTCGGGTTTTTTTTAACCCCTTCCACCCCTTCCACCCCCACCGCCGTCTCTGTACGCGCTCCTAAATTGGGAAAACAAACGACATCATTTTCAAATTGCTTGCACAAGGATAAACACGCGCGCGGTTAGTTAGTTGGTGACGGTGGTGCTGACGTCTGCTGGTAGTGGTGGCGGTGCTGGTGGTGCTGGCGGTGGTGGTGGTGGAGGAGGGGGGGGCACGCTTAATTACGCAATCTAATTAATTATCCAAATTAGGTCACGCGAATTCCGGAGCAAGTGGCTTCATCTCACGGGCAACGCGCGCGTCGAATGGCAAGTCGAGCAACAGTTGTGGCAGCCAACTTTACACGAAGAAGTAAAACTCCGCTCTTTCGGGCTTGCATCACACGCGGCGCTCGCTGCTTTTACAGCTGCAGCATCACCGCGCGCAAGTGGTCCAGCAGTCGTGCTTATCCAGTTCCCTTGCTGCCTGCAGCAACGTGTTAGGAGGAGCTAAAATGGCAATGTCCAGAGGGAATGCTGTTGGCGGTGTTGAGTCACTCCCGCGATTGTGAGACGCGCAATTGTCCCATACGACCGGCGGTTGCCAAGGCTATGCGTGTGGTGTTCCCGTTGGGGCGGCTGGGTAAGGGCCCGCGACTTAATTTCGAACACTCAGAATTCGCCTTCCCAATCCATCAGGACCTCAATAACGTCCCCCCCACCCTTATAGCTTGAAGTCACGCAAGCCCCTTTTGAACCCGTGCGCTTAACTTGCAACAAGGCGCCTTAAACTCCGATGAAGATTGGAGAGTTTAATTGAGTACAAAAGAACTCGCAAACACCACCTTGTGAAAGACCCAACACAGAAGATGCCTGGGTTTGACCTTCCACGAAGCTCGTGGTCCAACTTAAACTGCTACCACTGCACAAACCATGGCAGCAGATGCAGATACCTGATGCACGAGTGGAAAATGAAAAACTCTCCAGGAGTAGTGTGCGACTGTGGTCATCCAGAACACACCATAATACAGGTGTTTTGGGTTAGATGGCGAAAATATGAATGTGTCGTTAAACCCGCCACCACCTGACACAGACAATTAGTAAGGTTTGTCACGTTAACAGAACATGCCAATTCGTTACTAGTGCAGCACACCGGTGTGTTAGAGAGCAAAGGCACAACATTTACCATCTGAGCATGACGATTCGCCAGTAATGACAACCAGCATCATCAGGCGGGAGACAGAACAGACCATAACAACGTTATAACGACGCAATGCCCCGATCCACAAACACGAAGGAGACATCGCAGCGATGCCACTCTGCTGCTTCTAACGTGGTTATCTCGGTTTGACCACCCTGAATGTGAAATTGTAGTCGTTGCTCTGCATCTACATCAACAGCCGTACGAAAAGGAGGAGAGAGGATTCCAACCCTTTTCGAAGATGCCCGCTAAATGACATTCACATCCGCCACTGCGAGCATCTTAGGCGCACTAATCGGGTACTAGAGGGGACATCATTTTGATCTGGCTACAACAACGCTGCGTTCATAATTTCAGGAGCCCACACTTAGTAACGGTGAGCCCTCATTATGTTTCGCGTTACTGGTGGATGAAGATAAGGTTTGTGTGTGTGGGGCCTGTCAGTTTAAAGGCAGTCGCCCTCCAACAACAACGGAGAACAGAGGAGCGACGCTCACAACAACGAGCGGAACACCGGGCGGCTAAAACGCAGCAAGTTGGCACGATAGGAGGCACAACTGGTAGAATCTGCCACTCATCTCAGTCAAACAACCCATGGCACCTGCTGGGTGTGTTCCGTGACCTCTGTCCGGACACAAAGTACACCTGGCCTGGCACTGGCAGGCGCCGCTTAGTGGCTGTTGTTGTTGTCGTTGCTGCCGTGTTGCCTGTCGGATGTATTTAACGTCCCAATCGGACCCTCGGCAAGATCAAGGTGTCCCGCGTCTGCCGCGCGAGAAGACTAATGCCGAGAGCTCTGCCGCCAGGTTTACTTCGCTGCAGAGAAAGACGCAGCGGGTAAGAGGCGTCCCTTGTCGCTAGGCGTCGAGCTTGTGTGGGGACAGCTACGTGGGCCACGCAAGCTCGAGTGGCTTCTTTAATGAGAGAAAACGGACTTTAAATTGACTGCGAGTGCCGCTGCAGGAACGCCACCGAAGCACTGCATTAAAAGGCTGCTGTAATCGATGCCACGGGGATGTGACCGCAGCACGGATCCTGGAAGTGCGGGCTGTCGACTAGGCAACAGAAGAGCGGGAAACCTGGCAGACGGGAGGAAGCGATGGCGAGCTGCGGGTGGCATCAACGGCACTGGACACGGCGACAACTTGACCTTGACCTGGATGGGCATTACTCTCATATGCGGGGCAGCTGGGAAAGTGCTGTCTGCCTTCGACCGTGTTGGACCAGAGGTCACTTGAAGGAATCTCAGGGGTAGCTCTGTCGTATCCGCTTACGCGGGCCGTACTCCGACACTGCGGGTTGCATCGCTCTGTGACAGCGATCCGAATGAATAATTCATCTCACGCCGTGACACCAATTGGCATAATCTGGATACTACCGCAGGAAAAATTACCAAAACGAGGTTATGCTTTCAAAAGTGAACGAGTCAAGGAACACAATATAGTGCTTCGTGGACATACGTGTTCTGAGCTGCACACATTAAGAGTCACAGACATGCACTTTGTCTTTGTGAAGATACTAGTGTCCGCTGTCAAGCAAAATCACCCGGAAATCACAATCAACTAGACACGTAATGATTCATTCCCCTTCGCAATTCAATTATTTGCCACAATTGGGGAGTCATGGATCGATGTGCGAATCAATTATCTGTGTCCCGTTTGTGCTGTCTCATCTGCGCTATCTCGTCTGTATTGTCTGCCTGCCGTGTGTCGTTATGTCGCGTTGACTTACACAATGCGTCTGCAGGTCTTGTCTGTCTCGTCGCAATTCGACACGCCAATTTGTCACGCTCGTGCCGCACGACAACAAGGGTCTTTTTGGGTGCGATTCCCGACTAGGGCATCCTTTGTCCGTGCGGAGCGTGTAGCATCTCCCTCTTTCCTGCATGGTTTTCCTCCGGCCTCTTTGGTTTCCTGCCAGAGTAAAACATAAAACATTATTTTAACAAAAATACAACGTAACTGGCATTGGCCAAACATCCCAATGCTGACAATTTACCCGCAAATTACGCAGCAGCAGCAGCAACGTCGCTTCCCTTAAGTGAAAACTTGGCAGGACCCTCCTGAAAAAAGGAGACTCCGTGAGGCTTGCCTTGGGTAAACAAAGCGCGCGTGCGTGCCCAGAGCCGCCGCTGGCACACAGGGAGGCCCCGAGACGTGTCAGGTGTGGTAAAAGGAAGACGAATGTGGACAACAACAATAGCGAGATGTAGTGGCGTGAGAGAAGATAGACCGCAGCCAATCATAGGGAGAGGAGACAGATTTTGAAGTTGGCTATATTCACGGTAATGCTCGCGTGAAATTCATTGGGTTTTAAAGTCGAGCTGATATTCTGCTAGGCACCTACGATTCTGCAGCACGTGGCCACCAATATCCAAACAAAGATCCCCCGTGTAGCCTTGACAGATATTTATGGGCAAGTGCTGTTAGCGCCTACAAAGGCCGGCACGGCACACGAGGGGGTGGGTGGCCAGCACCACGCCCGGCTCAGTTGATGTTGTTGGCCGTGGGAGCGGGAATTGAAGTCGCGTCGTGGCGCAGCGCGCTAATCGCTGTAGTCGGACATCTGCGAAAAAGAGATTCATGGCTCATCGGATTTCTCCAGGGTAGAATAAAAAGATTCCGATTCTGACACGGCAGCAGCAGCAGCAGCAGATGGGTGCGTTCTGTCGAACTTATTTCGCACCGCTCCGTAGGTGCGGGGAAGGACAACAAACTGAACACGAAAATCGGTTCCAAATCAAACGCGTTTTCAAATCGAGACGCTTCAAAAAGTGCAACGCTCCGCTGGCGGTGACAATTTACCTCTCCATTGTAACAGAGGCCGGCCCCCCTCTCTCTGCTCGTTTCACGCCGAATGAGTCAACGCAGAGGGCTTCAGTGGAGCACGATCAACTTGAGGCACCCACACATCGGGGCGACCTTTTGGTGAACTTCGCCCTCGCCTCTGTGCGAGGAGGGGGAGGAGGCTCGTGAAGGACGCCGCTGGGTAGTTGGGAGGCAGTCGCCCCTCCTGCAACAACGGAGGGCAAAGGAGCGACGCTCACAACAACGAGCAGAGCGCCCGGTGGATAAAACGCAAGTTGGCACAGTGAGGGGGGGAGGCGGTGCAGGTGGTGCATCAGCCGGTCATCTCAGCCAGTCATCTCAGCCAGTCATCTCAGTCACTCATCTCAGTCACTCATCTCAGTCACTCATCTCA